>JAAZTK010000218.1:0-25418 GCA_036507255.1 Megalothorax incertus | reverse complement strand
CTCCAACTCACACAGTCACACTAAGAGTATGGGAGGCTGTTGAAATATATGTCATCCATCATATAACTAAGGGATTGTATTAGTCAGTACCATGAGGAGGAACTCTATCTGTATCTCTACTACAATAGAACTAAATTCTGCCCTAAAATTTAAAAAAAACTACCCAAAAACGATTGATTTTTGGATGGAAATCGTAAAAAAGAGTCAAAAATGTATTCAAAAGCATTCAGGCAATAGTTTTAGAAAGCTTGCAATTTATTTTGGTCCAGTGGACCTCGAAATCCACTAAAATTAATTCAAATGGAATGTTTTGACGTGTTATTTAGATAGTGATTTTAGGGATTGATTTGAAATCCTCGGGATCAATCCAAGGATCGGATTTGGGATCTCCCAATCCAAAGATTCGACCCAAAATTTGGATCCAGAAGGATTTGGGATTCGAAATTTGAAATTCGCGGGTATGGGATCCGAAAGAAAGGATGGATTTGAATCTTGGGAAATCCCAGTCATTCTTATCCCGCCCTGGATCCCACGGATTTCGGGATCTGGATCTGATGTCCAGTTTCGGATGAGGATGGAGTTGTGGGATCCAAGGTCTCGGGTTAGAGATCCGTTGATTTGGATCCGATGGGAATCCCATCTCGCTCTCTTATCCCAACCCCGAACGAACGGATCCCATTTCAATCCTAGTTGGGATCAGATTTAGGGGGAATCCCACGTACTAGGATCGGATCCCGAATCCCAATCCCAAGAATTTTCACTCCGAAATTAGATTTTGGATTCGGTCAAATTTGGGATCTCGAACTAGTTTGAGATCCGAAATGGGATGGGTTTGAATCTGGTCAAATCCCAGTTATTCTTATCCCACCCGGATCCTCATCCCAACCTGGATCCCACGGATTTCGGGCTCTGGCCTCTGTCATCCGGTGTCCAGTTGGGATGAGGATGGGGGAATGGGATCCAGGGTCTGGGATTAGGGCTGGGTTGATGTGGGATCGGATGGGAATGGGATCCGGGTGGTCTGGATCCCAATCCCGCCATTCTAATTCAATCCCAATCCGAGTTGGGATCGGATAGGTCCTCTATAAGTTGAGCCTGAGCTAAAATTCTTCTTAAAAATGTTTAAAAAGTTTTCCAAGTGGACCCTATATCTATTAGGGATATGGGTATATGTAGCAGATGGGTTGGGAGTGTCTTTGGGGGTAAAACTGTGGATTTTAGCAATTCATTCTAGTACATGTATTAGTGTATACCTTATGCCTTATGGGTAGATTCTTTCATCCGTAGTCACTTCCTTCCGACTCCACTCTAACCTATACATATACTGGTATATAGATATAGGTATATCCTCATATAACACGGTCTGTGACATACCGGAAACCAATCTGGAGACCCCCCTATACCTATAGTCATATAGGAGCCATAATGTCATGTTGTTTATCTAACAATCTCTCGCTATATCCCTATATCCGCCTATATCTACCTATATATATACTCGTATGGCTCACAAGTCTTGTCTTTAAGCCCTCCTATTTAAACTATTGGGGGTTTTTCAGGGACATTTCAAAGGAATTACTCATTTAAACATACTCAAAACAGGTCTGGAATTTACTTTTACTTGAACAGATATCAACCACGGATTCATAGATAAGATAACGAAGGAGGATATTGTGAATTTTGAATAAATAAACCGGGGGATCCGGGGGTATACAGTGCCTCATATTATCAAATTTGGAGCTTTAAACTCTATTTCAAAATTCAAAATCCCCGCAAATATTTAAATTTACCACAAAAATTTTGAATTTCCCGCGTACCAAATTCTAAATTCGGCCATTTTGAATCCCCCGTCCCATCCAGAATGGCATTCCGGCGGGAAATTCAAATCTTCCTTCATCCCCCGCCCCCTTTTGACCTTTGACCTCGCCATCTTGTCCACTTGACCGAGGGGGGAGTCATGATGGGTCATGGGGGGCACAGTTTGAGGTGGAGGGGTCAAGGGGGTTGGAGGGGTTATCGGGGTAGACGGCCAGAGAGGCGGACGGACGGACATACCGCCGAACTCTCCGCCCGTTTCATACACAAATTCCAGCCAAACGGTCTAAAATGAGCTCATACCAATTGCCTTAAAATTTCATTCACCCACAAGTTGTAATGTAATTTAAATTAGGAAGAATTTAAACTCAATTTGTGAGAGATTGGAAAGATGACAATTTAAAAGTGTGTAGTAAATTAGGGGGGGGGGGGGGCGTGTGTCGGCTTTTTCCCTTTATGATGATGACTGTTCGTCCATCCGAGATTTATTCGGCCGTATGGTCGTGGGTAATGGGTCTGAATTAGTGACTCCGTCCCCTGCTTAAATTCAAATTCAAATTAAGTCATTCCTCCGACCTATCTTTACCTATACCGACAAGCATTTAATGAAAAAAAAATCTCTCCGCTCCTCATTGAGGCCTCATTAGGTCAAACAGGGTTTTTTCTTAAAACTTCTCATATAATCCAATAAGGGATACTGTATAAATGGTTAGCTATCTAGCACCTTGTGATGGGACCGCCGGAATAATAAAGAAGATTTAAAAAAATATCATATCAGGTATAGGTAGTGTGTGTTAGATAGAGTTTGAAAAGTAGAAACCACACACAAAGCAATGGAGGATAATTTGAAGAGTCCTCCTCCTCCGCCTCCTCCTCCTCCTCTTCCTCAGCAGCTCCTCCACCACCACCACCATCCTCAGCAGCTCCTGAGGAAGGTGAGACTCCTATATTTAGGATGGTTCATCTCCTCGAGTCGAGTTGATAATAAATAAGATACTTAAAACGAGCGGAGAGAAGATATGGGTATAAGGTATATATAGTTTGGGTATAAGGCCATATAGTTTGGGTCTGTTGATGTTGTGACCTTTTGTACCTGGTCTGGTCTGCCATTGATTTATGAATTTGTACAAGTTTAAAGTGGAGGAATTCGTCGCCCACTAATTTGGACGTGCGGACCGACAGACACTCGACTCGACTCTCAACTTTTAAGACAGTTTTTTGGACACCACCTGGCCAAGACCTCGGCCGGTGGGCTTTTTTAAGTTGGGCTAAGCAAACCCAAGGCTGATTATGTCATTTACTACGATTCGGCCTCTCCTCATTCATCATCATCCATCCATCCATCCACCACCATCCAAAGACTCAAAACATTCACTTTTTACGCTACTTTTGAACCCTTAAAAGTAGGGTCCTTTTGCGGGAATACGCGGCGGATCGGCGGATTGCAAAGAGTTTAAATAGTAATTGAAGAGTAGTGCTTTTGCAGTCTTTTTTGGGGGATTAATTATCTTGTAAAAATCGAGTTTGAACCCAGTTTCATTACGACTATTATCCAGTTTAGAACCGAATTGAACGCATGGTATGCCCGCAGAGTTTAGAGTCTTTTTTAAGAGTTGGAAGACACGATTTGGGTGGGCTTGGGAGTAATTTAAGGCAGGGAATACTAATAAATAGGTGGACCGAAATGGGATTTTAAGCTAATCGAGAAATATTGGGATCCCAAATTTACCCGGAATCCGATCCCAACTCGGAGGGAAACTCGGATTGGGATTGAATTAGTATGGCGGGGTTGGGATCCAGAGCACCCGGATCCCATTCCCATCCGATCCCCCATCAACCCAGCCCTAATCCCAGACACTGGATCCCATCACCCAATCCTCATCCCAACTGGAACTCGGATTCAGCGTCCAGTGCCCGAAATTCGTGGGATCCAGACTGGGATAAGGATTTAAGGTGGGATAAGAGCGACTGGGATTTCCCCAGATATTTCAAACTCATCCCATTTCAATCTTAAAACATTTTGAGGAAATTTTGAGGAAATTTTTCCGGATCTCAAGTGGGATGTGTGGGATCTTAGGATTGGGATTGGGAGCTCTTGAATTCTAATAATTTTAAAAAATTCCTGATCCTGGAGGACTTGAATGTTGAGGATAGGGGTAGTTTAACTCGTCCAGTTCAGTTTAATGGACGTTTTTAACGTGGAATTTATCGATTTCATTAAGGTTTAATCTGACTATTGGATCAATCCATTTAATGATCCTAGTAGTAGGTAGTAGGTAGGCAGATTTGCACTCTTCCCTACCCCAGATAAGTCCACAGATTATCATAATGATATCTTTTACTATGAAGAGTTAGGGGATTGAAAGGTGAAGGTTTTGAAATAATTTTTATTGCGGATTAACCTAACTCCAACCAATCTCAGCACACATAACTTGTATAGTTTACCATCTTTAGAGGAGCACCCACAAAAAATGCGCAACATAAACTTTTTTCCATTTATTTTGCATTGAATTGAATTGTAAAAATCATGTGGGAAAGTGTTTCAACTCTTTCTCCCCATCCATATGATTAATATTTAAATTTATATAGTATTTATTACTAGTATTATCTAGTATAACCCGTATGCTCCCAAGCACAAAAATTGAATCTATTTCATATTTAACCCGTATGCTACCAATTACATATTATGCAATGCAATTTATATTCAAAAGGGGCTATAGGTAGGTAAGATGGATCATAATTCATAATATTAAGTAGTTAATAATCAGGCGGGGAATTCAAATTAACACTGGTTTGGGGCAATTCGTTGAGGTCAAGTGCAATAAATGTCTCATTATTCTCAATCCTACTTAATTTACATACAACTTATGTCGTTAAATAGGTTGAATGGGGTATAGTATTATATAATAAAGGATTCAAAAGTGACATTTTGATTTGAAAGGGAAATTGGGGGCATAATGTGGCTTTAGGGGGGTTTAATGGTTTATACGGGTATGTTAAATGGGTTAGGTTAAGCAGGGGTAGTTGGATAGGGCTAAAGAAATGGAATGGAATGAGAAATGTCATTGGACTTTGAGAATAAGTAAATAAATAAATGTAGGAAACTCTTACTATGAACGGGGGATATTTATATCTTATTAATGGGGAGTCTGTAGTAGGTAGGTAGGTAGGTAGTCGAAGAATTTCCCGTAGTATTTCTTAAAATACACATTTTTACTCACACTACGAATTTTTATATGCGATCCTCGACTCCTCATGAGAAGGATGGGAGTATGGGGAGTGCGTGGGTGGATTCGTGACTGGATTCCTTCAATATAAGACCCCCAAAGGTTGGGAATAGTAGCAGTAGAATCAAAATTAGAGGCTTAAGTTGAGTAGTAGTATTAGAAAAAGGTCTTTGTTTTTATAAAGACATTTGTTATGAGATACCTGCGTTGAACTTGACCTGGCTCTAATTCTTCGCCTTAAAGAAGAATCTCATCTTATTATACTTGTGTATATAACGAGTTTTTAGTCTTTGAGAGTCGGGGGAACAAGTCCACATGTACAAGAATAAGATTAAGGGCTTGTCGGTGGGGTTCAAAGTGTCGAGATGATGGTCTAGCTAGGCAAGTAGGTAGGTAGGAATGTCCAGGTGGAAAAAAGGGCTAGGCTAGGGGGTCCTCGACATTCTTGACGGCCTCCGGAGGACTCTTTTTCTACCTTCCTTTGAGTCGCCAACTCACAGACACTCTACTACTAATATTACACTATATTGAGACATTTGTCCAGTAACAGTTGGACTAATATCAACCTGAAAAAGGGTTATATATTGTAGTAAGACCTTTCTAACAATCTAGGTATTTTATCAGAAGGTTTAAAAAACAAATCACTTTCCTTTTGAGAAATATGGCCTTCTCACCCCCATCCTAATTGAGCTATTAATTATAAGCTACTTTTGTGTGTCATTTGGATACATTCTTAGAGGGGAAAGTCCAAATTTTATATAATAACATAATGAAATGTGTAAACCGTGTGAAAGCCCGTTCTATTTAAAAAAATGTTTAATTAAACTCGTTTTATTTAGGCAATTTCTTGTCAAAATTTAAAAAATTCTTTGCCAAAATTCAAATTTCCCGCTAAATTTTAATTATTTTGAATTTTCCGCCTAACCTAATCCCCGCCATGCTAAAAAGTTTAAATTTCTAAAAACCCGCGTATTTGTGTATTTGGTGTTTTACAGGTTAAATTAAATATTTAGTATAGGGTGAAAAAAGAACCTTAAAGTATACCTTAAAGCATGTCCATAATTAATAAATTTGCATTAATTCTTTGTAAGAACGGAATGGGAATTTTGTTCCATTTAAAAGAGATGGTTAAGTGTACAAAAGTGTACAAAAGTGTACAAAAGTACTGGTAAATTACTCTGTGTATATGAATTTGCATAAGAATCATCGAGTGTTTAAAGTTTGTGTCAATTACTGAGGAATGAAGATGAGCACATTCATTTTTAATGACTCTGGTGGTGGAGGTTTAGAGTTCTAATGAGACTTTGTTCTTTTTTTAACATGGTTTTTCGTATAGGTTTAAATACTTTGTAGTAATAGGTAGGTAGGTAGTATTCAAGTTATTTGATTGTTGACTTTTACTTTCCATCCAGGCTGTAGGTATACACGTAGATAGATAGATAGATATAAAGCTCATTATGGTTGGGTGTTCGAGATAGGGGTTTAAGATAGTGTTATCTGTGTTTGGAAGGACCGTTTTGAAGACTGAAATGAGTTGTAATTTCCAATATTTATCTCTCCAACTCACACAGTCACACTAAGAGTATGGGAGGCTGTTGAAATATATGTCATCCATCATATAACTAAGGGATTGTATTAGTCAGTACCATGAGGAGGAACTCTATCTGTATCTCTACCACGATGAGATAAGAGAGAATTTGAATTATTTACCTTTGGGAGGAGGTGGATGCCACACAGATAATTATATTATTATACTAATTCAAATTTTACACAGATAGAGATTTTTGGTAAAAATCATCGAGAAATTTAACCGGGGGATCCGGAGGAGTAATTTCCCATTCATTTATTAAGTGAAGGAGTAGGGGGAGGAGTAGGTGGAATAGGTGGAGCATCTTGTGGAGAAGGAGGTGGTGGAGGAAGAGTAGAAGGAGGTTGAGGTGAAAGAGTAGAAGGAGGTGTAGTAGAAGGAGGAGGAGCTGGAGGTGAAGGAGTAGAAGGAGGTGTAGGAGGAGATGATAGAGGTGAAGAAAGAGGAGTTGGAGGTGGAGGAGAAGTAGAAGGAGATGTAGGAGGAGTAGAAGGAAAAGTTGGAGGTGAAGGGGGAGGAGGAGTAGAAGGAGGTGTAGGAGGAGATGATAGAGGTGAAGGAGGAGGAGAAGTATTATTGTATGAGTCTCGAGTGAATGGTTTAGTGCACATTTTCGAATCTTTTGAGAGAGATCTGTTCATTTCATTCCATTTTTTAAATATTTTTTTATAAATTGAGAGAAGTGGAAGATTCTTTGATGGTACAATGGTCTTTATTATGACTTTCGAGGGATCTCCAACAATACTTTTATGGGAAGAATAAAAGAGGGTGGCCAGCGAGCCCAGGGAGGGGGGCAGGTAGGGGGGTATTTGTGAGTATAACAACTACCCCTGAGGATGAATGAGCCAAGTGTTTATGGTGGGGGGTTCCTCTGGGGCGAGTACTCGTGTGACCATGAGTTTGCATTTAAATTTTGCACATTGGGGGCTCTTTGACACCTTCTTTGGGATCCCGAGCTGGAGCCCTGGATCTCTAGGAGTGTATGGGAATTTAATAGTGTCCCACAGGGTACCCCACCGTCCCCCAGGGTGCCCCACCGCGGTGGTACACTACTCCTCCTCCAGGTTGGTGAGAATTAATTGAACAAAGGTGGTGGAGGAGGCTGAGGTGGTGCTGGAGATGGTGGTGGAGGAACTGGAGGAGGTGGTGGTGGAGGCCCTTAACAAAGTCGCTGCGTGGTGAATTAAGCCATTCATTGTTGAAAGTGTATTGTTGTATGCTTTTTCGATTTTTTTCGACAACCACCCGAAGGTTCCTCCACTTCTGATGGCTCAAACAATGACAATTAACATGGGAGTGCATTAGGGGATAAAGGTTGAGGACACAGACCATACTATTAAGGCCTTTATATGGAATTTTGGCATTTGTCGCAGGATTATTAGACTCCTTATTCGGTTGGGATTCGAGTTGGGATTGGGATTGGGATTTATGCTAATTCCTGGGTTCTTCGCTTAATACAATTCTCCCAATTTGCTTGTATTTGGTCCTAATTTACAGCTAATTGAGTTTTGGGGAAAGATGGCCGACCGGTGATGATTAATTTATACGTGGAATAATTGAATTTATGTTTGTATCTAAATAGGTTTGAATGGTAAATTAGTGCTGAGAATTGTTTTGGAATTAAATTAACGGAAGGTATATGAGATAAGCTTATGGGAGGTTTGAATGAGGAAGAGGATGTGAGATAGGCTTTTGCAAACCTGTGCAAAACTTGGATTTACCCACACGCAAAAACCTATTTAGTTTGAATAAATTAATACGGATATAGTACCCAAATATCGAGTATTTACACTAATAGTATACTAGTAGTACTTATAGCATCTACGGATCCGATCCCAGTCATCCCAGTCATTCTTATCCCAACCTCATCCGCATCCCAATCTGGATCCCACGGATTTCGGGCTCTGGCCGATGCCATCCGATGTCCAGTTGGGATGAGGATGGGGGAATGGGATCCAGTGTCTGGGATTAGGGATTGGTTGATGGGGGATCGGATGGGATTGCGATCCGGGTGCCCTGGATCCCAACTCCGCCATACTAATTCAATCCCAATTCGAGTTGGGATCGGATTCCGGGGAAAAAAGAATCCAGATCATCTAATAATAAAGATAGGGCAATGAATGAATTCCTTGATTAACTTTGAATGCCTAAAATCCTTTGAATTTTAAACCAAAATAATTTTACTTGTTTTAGCAATTGATTTTGCAATGTTTAATAATTATTTATAATTTTTTTTTCAGGGAGGAGGAGTCGTTTCAACTCTTTTTTGAGTGGGAGGAGGATGACATCATTCCTATATTTAATTACCCTAATTGTGACGGCTTGCTTTCAATCTGCAGGTAAATACCTTTCTATTTCTATTTCTATTAAATTAAATTTAAATCAAACCTGGAAATGGATTCTAAATTTTAAAACCTTTGCTCTCAAATATTGTCAAAGACTTGAATCTTCAGTTTATTGTTGCTGGTATTGTTGATGGTATTGTTGACCGTGGGAAAAGGTGTTGTCCTTCCAAGTACAAATGTCTGGGTATTGATTAGACTTGATGATTGCTAAAGACTTTTGAATTTATCATAAGGTACATGTGCATAATATTGATTCAATCAATTTTTGGAGACTGTCAACGACGCCCTCGACTTTTGATTCTTTCATAAGCTCCTAAAATACACAATCCATCATATTCGGCCTAATCTGACAATATATCGTATTTAAATATAGCGCATACTTTGAGCAAAATTCTCCATAAATATACAATATTTACATATAAAAAGTATAGTTTTTGAGACGAGATGGGCGTAAGGAGGAGAGGTTCCCGACTGCTTAATATTCTTATTTTTTTAACAACTCCAAAAGTACCATCTTCAACAAATTATGCCTACTTTCTTAAGGATCTAGGGTCCAGGGTAGAGTTATGAATGTTATTAGCTATATAGCTACAATTTGGAGCAAAGTGTGGCGTGATTAGAGTGCATTGTGCATGCATAATTGGGATTTGTCTTCGCATATGCAAGTGTGGATTCGACTGGAGCGTTCCAGCTTCTTTTAAAGTTTAAGATGCAATGTTGTCTCAAGTGTGAAATATATTGTAGTAGGTATTCGTATGAAGGCCAGGGTTGTGGTCGTACTTTTTCTTAAAGATCTTGAGAATTATTCACATTTTTTGTTGATTTTTGAGCGGAACGCGTGGCCCAACTCTACTTTTAGGGGTAAATATTTCTAAAAGTTTAAAATCATTGTGAAATTCCTGGATTTTAATTTATTTTACAAATCAATTGAAATTTACATTAGGTTATATGCATTGATATTCAATTGACCGTCTTAGGAGGAGTAGTCACGGGCTGATGAATCCACCAATTTTTAAAAATCAATAAATCAGGAATATTAATATATTTCTATGTTTTTGATTAGAATTATACATATATAATCGCCCCTAATCGCCATTCCCATAAGCATAATGTGTTTTGTCCTCCCTATGTTGAGGCACGAGTTCAATTCCCATCGAGGTCGTGAAATATTTCACCATTTTGCAGTTAATTTTTGATTGTTTTTTAGGGGTACAAATCAAATTTACCATTAAAAAACATGATTAATTAATTATAATTATAAATATCGAGCCGCGAGATCGGCACAAAGTCTTATTAATATATCTGTACAAAAATTAGCAAAGCCCCCTCGCGGCCGTGATTAAAATCGGTTGAATGTCAGTCCGTGTTTACTTCTCCTTAGGATTTAGGATTAGTACTATTATTAATGGTATTCCCAACTTGAGATGTAGTTTTTATTGATTTCGGAAGTAGCTTTCATTTTAAATGGTAATTCCATCGGGATCAATGATCCAAAGCAAAAGATCATCTGTATTTTTTGGATGACAAATCATTGTAAAGTTGAGTTCATTTTTCCACATGTTTTTACATAAATTGGGAGATCTTTGAACTAGGGGATACGTACGGAGTATGGACTTTAATGTAGTAGTATATAATACGGTTGAGTGGATGCGGAGGATGACAGGTGGACCTTAAAACTGAGCTTTTTGTATATCTATCTGTAGTATTAGAGCACTTGTTGAGCTTGGATCGGATTTTTGATGCTTTTTTAAAATTGTTTTTAAACATCTTCACAAATACCCTCCTACTCAACACATGTGCATAGTTAGGTTAGGACCAATGTTATTTCAAAGGGGACCTTAAGCCTTGTAAATTGTGGACCCGTCATCAAAGGGTCCTCACGGGCTCACCGAGGTGTAGTCGCACGGAACATGTACTTTTTACTATTACACTGCTCTTACTCCCTCCTTTTAAGCAGTTTATATCATATACTAAAATTGAACGATACAGAGAAATCCCAATCATTTTACCATATAGTCAAAAAATCCCAAATCCGATCCCAATTCGAATGGGAATTTGAATTAGTATGGCGGGGTTGGGATCCAGAGCACCCGGATCCCATTCCCATCCGATCCCCCATCAACCCATACCTAATCCCAGACCCTGGATCCCATAACCCCATCCTCATCCTAACTGGAACTCGGATGGCAGCGTCCAGAGCCCGAAATCCGTGGGATCCAGGTTGGGATGAGGATTTGGGTGGGATAAGAATGACTGGGATTTGACCAGATTCAAACGCATCCCATTTCGAATCTAAAACTGGATTTCAAATCCCAAATTTTTCCGGATCCAAATATTTCGGATGCGTTTATTGATCGGATTGGGAGGTCTCAATCTGATCCTTGGATTTGGGATTTCATCACTATGTTTGCCAGTTGTAGGATCCCATATTTAGATCCCAAATTATTCACATGTTGTAGGGATGGATAGTATGTTGATTTGACTGTCAAAGGGTCCAAGAATAACTGTTGTGACATACCCAAAAGAACCCCTCCTCTATTCATTCACTCGCCATATCTCAAGGGATCTTCACAAGTCATCATTTCAATGGAGGAATGTGTAATCTTAATATACATAGAAAAACAGAACCCTCAGACTGTCAATCCGAGCCATTTATAGATGGGAAAGATTACAAACTGAGTCAACTTTGCCGACTTAAACTTATACCAATACGTTCATTTTTAGCCCGTTTCGGTTGAATTTAAGAAAAACGGGCGGATTCGATCTCGGTATGTCCGTCCGTCCGTCTCTCTGGCCGTCTACCCCCATAACCCTTCGAACCCCCTTCACCCCTCCACCTCAAACTGTGCCCCCCATGACCCCCCATGACTCCCCATGACTCCCCCCTTCCCCATAACCCTTCGAACCCCCTTCACCCCTCCACCTCAAACTGTGCCCCCCATCACCCCCCATGACTCCCCATGACTCCCCCCTCGGTCAAGTGGACAAGATGGCGAGGTCAAAGGTCAAAAAGGGGGCAGGAGATTCAAAATGGCGGGGTTTGGGATTAGGCGGGCGGGAAATTCAAAAATAATTGGAAAAATTCAAAATTAGGCGCGAAATATGAATTTTGTAGGGAATTTTGCTATAAACCAGTATTTAAACATTTAAAATTCTTTCAAAAGAGAACGGGCTTTCGAGCAGGGTTCAACCCGTTTTATTAAAGGTTTCTTATGGGGATGGGTTTGTTCATGGCAGACTTATGGAGTTTTAAATGCATATTTTTCATAAATAAACCCCCATTCATTTCAGCTTGTGCAAGATCCGTATTCCTTGAGAATTTGGTCCGGTAATTAAATGGGAGTGTTGAAAGATGCCCAAAATGGGATCCTGGATGAGGTGGGATTTTTTTTGGGGATTTTAAGGAGCTCCTGAAAAAACATATTTAGTTTGGGGACCAAACTCAAAACAAACAAATAAGGGTTGGATTGAATTGTTGAGAAACAATGGGGGAATGAGTTGACTCCTCGCTTTGTTACATCCCCATTCACTTGTGTGTGTTTAATACCCATTTAAAAAAAGACCCTTTCTTTGATTCATTTCCCACATATGCTTAAACTTGTCCCAAGATCCGTTGGGAATTCCCAATTCCGTATGGGCACACTTTCCCCAATCCCCAACCCTATCCAAATAAATATTATTTAAATACAAGTATGCAAGGCTCGGATTGGAAATCTATCGGATCTCGTCCCATCGGATTGGGAAATCCCAATTCGAACCACGGATCCCAGTTCAATCGGATTGAATCAGCCAGGACGGAAAATCCCAATCCGTGTTTGAAATATCTGGGGAAATCCCAGTCCCTTCTTATCCCACCTTAAATCCGCATCCCAACCTGGATCCCAAGGATTTCGGGCTCTGGTCGCTGCGATCCGAGATCCAGTTGGGATGAGGATGGGGGGATGGGATCCAGGGTCTGGGATTAGGGAAGCCGTTGATGGTGGATCGGATGGGAATGGGATCCGGGTGCTCTGGATCCCAACCCCGCCATTCCTAATTCAATCCCAATTCGAGTTGGGATCGGATTGGGTGGGATATTAGGCTTCGAGATCCGACTAACGGCTATAGTTAATTAAATTAGACTACCTATCTAATACCTATCTAATAATACTCTATTTACTTTAATGAGTGTCATTATCCGTGGATTCTTTGGTTTGAATATGGATTTTTTTGAATGGGTGGATTGCTTAATTCCTTAATGAATAAATAATAGGATCAAACTAGGTATAATACTATTACTTTATATGAGGATATATGATCGTTTGAATGAAATGTTGATATTTCTTTAATGAGTAGTTACTCCCAACCCAACCCAGCAAACAAACAAAGAATAATGAATGAATGGGTTAATGAATGAATGAATGAATGAGAGCACAAAGTATATGAACTTTGAGTAAATTGGATGGATGAATGAAATGCCTTGCTTTTTCATACCTTTACACAGGGATCTGAATACTAGGGGATTAGTAGATACATGGGATTCTTATTAAAAAAAAGATGGATTTGGCGTTGGGTTTGGAGCTCGAAACGGTTCCTGGGATGAGTGGTTCCCAATCCCAATCCCAATCCCTTTGGGCATTGAGTTAATTCTTAAAATGTATGTATTGCAATATGTGTACATGTTTAAAATGATATGGATCTTTTCGTGCCAAAAAGAACTCGGTCTCGGTTTAATAACTTTTAATACTTTCCTTGCCTTTTCCCCATTTAATTCACATGCATTTCGAACCCTATTACTTTTTGTAAATATCCTTGTATGCAAGTACATACTTTCTTGACTTTGGATATTTAGGATTTGATAAGGAAGTGTATTAGGGTCTAGTAGCTGTAGGTATTAGATGGGATATACATTACATGAGACCCTTTTTAAAGGGACCTGGGGCCAAGTGGGGGTTAGGTTGGGCATTTGGGCTTTTGAACCGGAAGCCGGAACAACCTTTGCCAACTCTTTGCCCTTTCAATACAAAAACCAACCTCCCCAATAAGAGTCCATGCTCTAATACAACTAATATCATATTATTTAATACCATATATATCCATAAGTAATGAACCTATAATGCCCGCCATTATATGCAAAAAAAACCCGTTACCCGCCGACCTTGCTCATTTTTTCGGGTTCGCAAATGGGAAAAAAAGGATCGTTAATCCTTATTCAAAGTACAGTGAAACCTCTGTATAACGGCAAACCGGCCGTTACAGTCTAAACATTACGGATTGGAATCTTTTTCCCGCCAAATCCGATCCCAACTGGGATTGGGATTGAATTAGTATGGCGGGGTTGGGATCCAGAGCCCCCGGATCGCATTCCCATCCGATCCCCCATCAATCCATCCCTAATCCCAGACACTGGATCCCATTCCCCCATCCTCATCCCAACTGGACATCGGATTCAGAAGCCAGAGTCCCAAATCCGTGGGATCCAGGTTGGGATGAGGATTTAAGGTGGGATAAGAATGACTGGGATTTCCCCAGATATTTCAAACTCATCCCATTTCAATCCCAAACTCGTTTCAGATCCCAATTTTTCTGGATTAAAAGTCGGATAAGTGGGTTCTTGGGATTGGGATCCCCGGATCCAAAGTCGTATGAGTAAATCTTCAGATTAGGAAGCTTGGGATCTGATCAAAATTTGTATGTGTGGGATCTTAGGATTTCCAGATCCGATCCAAATTCGGATGGGTGGGATTTTGGGATTCCCCGTAATGGTAAAAAGTGTTCGTTGTAGGCAAGTTTGACTGTATTGAGGGGGTATTAACTCTTATGGATAAGTACCATGTTCCGGGTTTGTTTTTTTGCAAAGTGCTACTAGCTATAAGCTACTAGTAAGTAGCTACTAGGGGCTATTACTAGGTCTAAGTACATGGATTTGGTAGTTCCGCCCTGGCCGAGGAAGGAAGGAAGGAAATGTGAAGCTAACTACATTTTTATACACAACTCAAATGCAAATAGTAGGTAATAGTATTGGGTAAAATAGTAGCTCCATATTGGTTTTGCCTAATGATGCATTTGCAAAATCCGCATCCAGATCCCGATCCGCAGTCACGGAATGGATCCGAGTACTACTTACTTCCTACTACGTAGTAAGTATTAGTGGCCAATCGGAAGTCAATCCTACTTTTTGCATTGGGAAACATTAGGTCCAAGCCAAATTAAATGCATTTCCCGGTTAGTAGTTCCCGGGTCCCTGGACCCCGAATTCTCGGGGCCCTGGGCCCCCGAGCTCCCGGCTAAGAATTACAAATGATTTACTGGGAATTTTGAGTCGTTTTTGGTGAAAAAAACCCAAAGTCCATATGTACTTTGGGTAGGAAAAGTACATGTTGAAGAGGACGGATTTTAAGATTTAAAATGTGAATTTTTGGATTTTTGGAGGGACGTGTGCCATATGTTTTCTACATGGTCGTATTTAAAACAGATACACTTTGAGGAGATTTCTGCCCCAAAACATCATCTGTTCCTCCACCTCCTCCTCCTCCTCCTCCTCCTCCACCTCCGTCTCCTCCGCCTCCACCTCCGCCTCAGGAGGAGCACATTGCAACTCTTAAGGGCCTCTTAACAATCTGAATCAAGTCCTTCCCATTGTACAATACTAGAATTTGTATCTCAAATCTCTAGAGGTTTCAAATGACAAGATTTTGGGGACACGCGTCCCGATCCTCAACTCCAAATACACACTATCATCATCATATACAAGTACGGCACTCCAGGAATAAGTGTGCACAAAAGGGTAGGCTGCTTCCGGGCTCCTCTTCCTCCTCCTCCTCCTCCTTGAATTCAAGGGGTAAATTGGCTCGTAAGTTCTTGTTTTTTGCTCCAAAAAAACCCCTGATAATTCTTTTGAGGCGGCGGAGGAGCCGGAGGCGGAGGAGGAGGAGATGCACGTGTCACGAGGCCTGGGAGCACGTATTCTGGATTTGAGACAACTCTTAAACTCCAATAATAAACCCTTTTGCAATGGTGGAGGTGGAGGAGAATGAGGCGAAGGAGGAGGCGGAGGTGGAGGTGGTAGATCCATACAATGCTCTATTTCCTGCTCTGGCTCGGGCACAATCCTCTGGAGAGGTCTGAGCATTATTGATAAGACTGTAAACAGTCTAAAGAATTGAATGGGTCATTTGATGTCACTTTTTTTTGGGGGTGGGATACGAGAGGGGAGTTAGTTAGGACGATTTTATAAATACTATTCCAGGGGATGACAGGCTGGCTACCTTTATTAAATAATTCACTCCGAGGACTTGACTGGCTTGGGCCAATACATGTGTGATAAATATTTTGGTGCGAATTAACAACTGGCCCCAACTTCATACCTCCCTAAGAATGAATGTACATTGAATGGGATGTGGTTTTTAAATATTCATGGGGAGCCCCTTGCAAACTACATGGACTCATATTTGAACTGGACATGGAGACTTTTGCATTATTAATCGGGTCCAGTGGGATAGATATGGCTTTGATGGACAGAGTTTTGTTGAAGAAACCTCACAAAATGAGGTTTAAATGACCCCCCTTTTTCCTAGTATCTTACAATAGTAGGCTGATAGGATAGGAAGTACATTGCCTTTTTAAATGTTGCACTTTTTGGCTCCAATCATACGTATTTGTATATGTGTACATACATATCTATTTATAGATGAAGAATATTTCATTTTTAAGGATGTGGATATTTATACAGGTGAGATACCACCAAGTATTACTAGATGCTCTACCTAATGCAATTAGGGCTCAGATCCCAACCTTAAATAATACCCAATCCGATCCCAACTCGGATTGGGATTGAATTAGGAATGGCGGGATTGGGATCCAGAGCACCTGGATCCCATTCCCATCCGATCCCCCATCAACCCATACCTAATCCCAAACCCTGGATCCCAACACCCCATCCTCATCCCAACTGGACATCGGATGGCAGCGCCCAGAGCCCAAAATCCGTGGGATCCAGGTTGGGATGAGGATGAGGGGTGGGATAAGAATGACTGGGATTTCCCCAGATATTTCAAACCCATCCCATTTCAATACCAAAACGGGTTTCAGATCCCAAATTCCTCCGGATCCTTAATGTCTTATTCGGATGAGTGTTTCCCATTGGATCCGCTCCTCAGATTTCGGATCCTATCCCTATATAATAGGACTATATGTGCAGCAAGTGTTGAGTCCTAAGAGTATGGTATTAATGAGCGGACAGAGCAATTCTACGCTGTTTTTTGTCCTGTGCCCCGGACAAAAAAAGACCATATTTCACCAAATTCTTTCCAGAATTTAGGGTTACTTTCATATGTAATTTTACGGATCTGGATCTGTTTAAATGTGATGATTATACACGTCGAAACCTATCGTAGTACAAAGTAGTTTCTAGGAATGTCCATTAGATTGTGGACATGAAATATTAAATGTGGGATATCGATTGGGATAAATGCTTGCAAAACTCTTGCCCAAAGGTTGATAAGTTTCTTAAAAAAATAAAAGTTTACTACTTGATATATCCTAGTATGAATGAGTAGTACTTTATATATTTTTATCTATTTCTGGGTATTAAAGACTGCGAGTACTAGGTATTAGTTCTTAAGTTCCAATGTGTCAATTTTTAGTTGGGATGTATTTTGGGAAAAAGTGCAGGAAGTGCAAATTTTTAAAGTTTGATCCTTCGGTATTTCCTTTGAACTTTTTGCATGTGGAAGGATTACGCACACTAGTACTATTCATGTACCTACTTGAATACTAGGTATTCTTTGTAAAAAGTACATGCATATGACGAATTTAACCAAGTACTTATGAGAGACGTATCAGCCAAATTCTGGAGATCCCAGTCATAAAAGTTTAAAGTCGTGAAATTTAATGGGGATTATAGGTAAAAGAGTATTAGTAAGCGATCAGGAGTAGGGCTGGGATCTGAAATCGGATGGATCCCAATCCGAGGATCGGATCCGCCAATCCTTATCCATCAAAAATATTAGGAACCGGAAAAATTTGGGATCTCAAACGCGATTTGGGAATTTGAAATGGGATGTGTTTGAAATATCTGGTCAAATCCCAGTCATTCTTATCCCACCCGGATCCTCATCCCAACCTGGATCCCACGGATTTCGGGCTCTGGCGGGCTGAATCCGTGTCCAGTTGGGATGAGGATGGGGGAATGGGATCCAGTGTGTGGGATTAGGGATGGGTTGATGGGGGATCGGATGGGAATTGGATCCGGGTGCTCTGGATCCCAACCCCGCCATACTAATTCAATCCCAATCCGAGTTGGGATCGGATTCCGAGGGAAAAAGGTTCCAGATCGGGATCCCTAGGTAATACTACATATGAGTAATCATCCGCATATAAACTGAATATTCTTTGGGTTTATCTACGAGTGTGTGTATTTAAGTAAATGTCCTTGGCCAATGTTGGATAATGGATTTGTAGGTTGATAATTAAAATGTTGTAATTGGCCAATGATTCAACTTGAAATTGCAAGTGTTATCTGAATTTAAAGGTCTTTTTAGGTTCGAGTATTTAAGTGAGTTCCAACTCTCATTTCCCAGTTGAAAGGGAAAGCTGGATATTTCCAATTGCACCTGAACTCATTTCCACTTTATAAACCCGGTCTAGGAACTACTGTTACTCTCAATTTACTGTAAACTTGTATAATTTACTGGAGTCCAACTGCTACTTCTTTTGAGAACCAAAAAAAAGTCATTTTTTATAGTATAAAGGTTGAAAAGTGATCGAGGCACGAGTTAAAAGTCTCCGAAAGTGAACATTTGGTGAGCACAAGGTTGTAAAAAGTGATTATTTATCCTCCAAAAGCCAAGTGGAACACCCCAAGGGTCCACTCAAGGTCCCTACCTGTTTGGACACGCTTCATTAGCCATCCACCTTCCCTTTCTCCGCGTCCAACTAATCCCAACAATAAAAGTTAAAAATAATCGAAAACACCCCAAATAATTCCGCAAATTGACCCGAAAAGGGCCTTTTTCGGATCAGATTTGATTTTTGGAGACATCAAAGTGTCTATTTAGGTACTATAAAAGTAGTTATTCAATGGCCCCAAATATCAATTCAATGGAAGAACTAATTGCATTTTGTGGAGATGGTTAGTTTTTAAACTCAAGTACAATTTATCATATGTTTTGTGTATCGTATTACATAGTATTAGTAGGATAGGGTATAGTTAATCAGGAGGAATTTCGGGGGGCAAGTTCCACTTGATTTATATGTATTTGGGTATGTGTATGATGGAAAAAAGGGCTTAGGAGGGGGGCGTGGCCCCCCTTCCACAAATCTAATGCATTTTGGATGATTTTGGACGAGTTTGTACTCCAACCTCGAACCTATACAGACTGTATAGGCTATACTATAGAGTTTTATGCTCCGTTGAGGCACCTTTGTCCAGGGGGAGGAGTTTTTTTGGAAATAAGCGGAACGACATCACTTGAACAAACGTCAATAACCAATACCTGCCTATGCAGAACGAGTATTGAAATTAAGGTTAAGCCAGAACTTGAGTTTTGGTCAAAAACACCATAAACTTTTACGATATACCATACTCTTAACCATACTATAATATAGGGAATAAATAATAAGAGTGGATTTGCACAACAAATATACGTAAAGTAACTTGATATCTCAAACCAAGGGGGTTTGCTATTAACTAAATTAAAATCATCCATCCGTTTATCTGCCCACATAAAATGGTACGGTTTAGGGTTCGGATCCGAAATTTTGTAATCCTCGGATCAGATTCGGACAAATTCATAGTAATAACCGGACAGTTTCAAAATCCGGATCCGGAAAAAGTACTGATCGGAACTGGGATTGAATCGATTGAACTTGGGCAGCTTTGGGATTGAAAATTGCTTCAATCTGATTCATAATCTTTCGGATCCGAAATCACAAATCCAAGATCCGATCCATCCGGCTTTGAATCCGGAAAAAATTGGGATCTGAAATCCGGTTTGGGATTGAAATGGAAAGGGTTTGAAATATCTGGAGAAATCCCAGTCATTCTTATCCCACCCCAAATCCTCATCCCAACCTGGATCCTGCGGATTTCGGGCTCTGGCCGCTGCCATCCGATGTCCAGTTGGGATGAGGATGGGGACATGGGATCCAGTGTCTGGGATTAGGGAAGGGTTGATGTGGGATCTGGGAAAGAGATCCGGCTCTCAATCCAAACCCCGCCATACTAATTCAATCCCAATCCGAGGTGGGATCGGATTCCGGGGAATTAGAGTTCCAGATCCGTCTTCGTTTAATATAATTTACTCTATTTGATGTCTGAATAAAAATAGGTTTTGAATAATGGATGGATTGAGTAGGTATTACAACTGGAGTACCTTTTATACCTATGAATGACTAATGAATTAAATCTACTCATAGTTTAAGAGTTGGGTCTGAATTTATTTTGTTTTTGGTCAATGTGTACTCGTATTTAAAAGGTTAAATCAAGTATGCCATTCTCTCTCTATGAGAGGATTTTGAACTTGGATTGGAATGAAGGAAACAGCTGGCTAAGGGGCCTTTAAGGGCTCCTGGCTCGAGCCCTTTTGAGAGACTATGCACATGTACGGAGGAATGGACAAAGGTTGTAAGTGTCTAATATTGGAGGCGGAAGCAGAAGGATAAGCTTGTAAAGCTTCCTTATTCCTTGGTCTGAATACAGAGCATAATTAGAAGGTTTGGGGAGCTTTCAGATGGCCTCCCCGATCTCTACCTATCTCCTTTTTGTTTAAACTCCACCAGGAAAGGGTTACCTTCCTCCATGAGGATGAGGTGGAGGTGGAGGTAGATGAGGAGGAGGAGGAGGAGGTAGATGATGAGGACACGCGACAATGTAATTCAATCACTCGTTCATTTGATCTGGGATTTTAAGCCTTGTGAGTGACTCTTGGATAATACATGGTATATAAATATGTATGTATTAAGTTTATAGAGTTGTAGAGATAAGTGGAGGTCGGAGCAGACGGAGAATTCCTCCATGTGTGTACGGAGGTATGGATGGGTCAGTTGTGTAGTCTTGAAGAGTGGGTAATTTTACTTTTCTTTGAGTTCTCTGGGGGAGCGGGAAGAGCGAGAGTAGCGAGAGGAAGCCAGGTGCTTTTGGAGGCGGTCGACGAGAAGGAGGATGAGGACATATGGGTATGGTATACCAAGTCATACCATCTACATAGTGTGAAAAAAGGGGGAAATGGTTGAGGAGAGCAGCCGACCGGAGCAAGCACCGGAGCAGCAGCCACAGCAGCAGCTACACCCAACTCACCTTCTGTTTCACCTTCTCCTCCTCCTCCTCCTCCGCCTCCTCTTTATCTTCTTCGTCTTCTTCCATTATTACTATTAGTGGATCTAAAGAGCACATGCACAAGATATGTAAGGGTTCATCGGGCCCCAATTCAAGTGGATTATACAGGCCTCCTCGCGTCCAGACTATACGAAGATATTAGAGTTTGGAATATACTATAATTAAATACTGATGGCCTATCCCTAGTAGAGGCTCGTGCCTTTTAATTCTTAAGTTGAGCTGGATCCAGGGCTGATTATTTTTAGGTTTGAGATTTCAAGGAATACTTTTCCCTATAAAATAGTGTGTTGAGTAATGTTATTTGAAATATTTTGAAAGGATAATTCATCCTAGTTATAAGGATAGGTAGTATAATAAATAGTTCAATCTGGGGGCTATTAAAGGGTAGTCTGAATCCTCACGGGTCCTCAGGATCTGGCACACTTATGGCACTTATGGCACGAGGAATTTCAGCTGGACCCCTCCACCAACCCTTGATTTGTCCAGGGTCCTCGGCCACGCGTCCCAGGATCATATTTCAAGCCAGAGGGTCACTCTGGCAAGCTCATATGGTCCAAAATGGACCCAAACGGACCTAAAATGGACCCTGGATCTATTTATGGCACTCTTGAGATTGTTATTCATGAGCACGGGGGCATATTAAACCATTTAGAAAGTTGAATTCGTTAAGTGTGCACCTTTTGGTCACCGTATGTCCGTATATATATCTCCGTGAGAGGTCCGTGAGGGTCGCGGATCTCGGTCCATGGTGCGTCCAGACTGTGTGTATGGACAGTATTGGGAATGATCTTTGAAGGTGGATGAGGAAGCGGAAGCTGGACTTTGGGTGCCTGTGCATGATTCCTCCGAGTAACTCTATAGGGATGAAATTGAAGGGTTTAATTGACAAGTCAGTCTCTAGGTGCACCTATAGCTAGAAACCGAGTGGCGTATATAAGTATATAGACTAATTGTTATATGTTTTGTGTGTGTTTTGCAGATGGATGTTCGAGCCGAAGTACACCAAAACCACGTCCACCTCCACCCACCCTCCGCCCCAATATAACTATTCAAACTTACACATGTCCTCAAGACTATGATGAACATTACTGCTTGAATGGTGCTACTTGTTTCACGGGTATTTAAACTTAATAATTAATTAATTAACTAACTAACTATATACCTAATCTAATACCTTTTTTACACATTTTTTCACAGTCAAGATTGGCGAGTCAATTCTATACAATTGCGAGTAAGTAACTCACAATATACCTACTATACCTACTAACTATCCGTATTACAATTAAGTTAAAAAATGTGACAAAAACGTTTTTTTCTCACGCTACTCGTCTACGTATTTAAATCGTATATTACTACTATTATGTATAGTAGTATTAGTTAAGAATTCTTTTTTGGAGGGTGGTCTTTTACGGAATAGTATGTATGTATTGTTGCGAGTTAATCTTGTAGCTGGGTATTTATGTAGGTCTGGAATTTCATTGTGTTCCAGCCAGCCCTAGACCTGGACATGTACTCATTCCACTATATTGGATTAGTATTACTATACTAATACTAGTAGGACCTATCGTAGAATAAAGTAGTATAGGAATTGACACAATGAAAGTTATTAGATATACCTTTTGCTATATAGGTATATCCAGGATATAGCGGGGTTTAAGAGGATTATTTGTATTCAAAAAGTGGGATATTTTAAGTTAAGCTCATCATACTACTAACTAACTAGATATGTATATTGTAATAGGGATTGGGATTGGGATTGGGATTGGGATTTCAAGGGGTCCAGGGATGTTGAAAAACAAGACTTAATCCGGACAGAGCTCCTCCGAAGCATGCTCCATCCACTGCTGGATCCATTGTCCAAAGTTCCCAATTTACATGTGGAAATTCCAACAAAATCCCACACAAACTTTCCAAAAAATCCCAAAAATCCCAATACTTTTATTAGGATTACTTTGTAGGGTTGGAATCCCCGTTAATTCTTATACTTGAACAGTTCCCAATGGATCTTAGGGTCCATCTGACGGATTATTTACAAATTGGGATCGGATTGGGATTGAATTGTTCGGATTATGATTACCTTTAATTAGAAGGATCAGATTGAAAAATTGGGAATTTTAGGGCGAAAAATAAGTCCAAAACTGTCCATTTTTAAGCAGTTTTTGCGCATTTTTTTTTTAAATTTGAACTGGGATCCGGAATCCGATCCCAATTCGGATTGGGATTGGATTAGTATGGCGGGGTTGGGATCCAGAGCACCCGGATCCCATTCACATCCGATCCCCCGTCAACCCAGCCCTAATCCCAGACCCTGGATCCCATTCCCCCATCCTCATCCCAACTGGAACTCGGATGGCAGCGGCCAGATCCCGAAATCCGTGGGATCCAGGTTGGGATGAGGATCCGGGTGGGCTAAGAATGACTGGGATTTCTCCAGATATTTCAAACCATCCCATTTCAATCCCAAACTTGAGATCCCAAATATTCCCGGATCCAAATTCGGATGGATCAATCTTGGGATCCGGATTTCCGGATCCGATTCGATTCTGGGATAATTAATCCGTGCGGATCTATTTAAGATCCCAACCTATTTTTCGAGATCCATTTCTGGATTTTCCCTACTTTTAGAATAAATGAGATCCAGGGGATCCATATTTTTGAAAGGGTTTAGGCTGGACCTATATACTTATTATTGCATAAATTCCTGGGATGAGTCGGTCGGTCGGTCGGTCGGTCGGTCGGACGGACGAACGAACGAACGGATCCTCCCCCAATCTCAAAGTGGGAAGAATTATGACTTGACCTTTCATTAATCCTACTACTAGGGCTATAGGCATTATTCATCGGAGGGGGTGGGACTCGAATTCCTCAACTTGTATTAAATCCGCGTCCTCATTCCAAACTTAAATTAGACAAATAAATTACCCACCATTCAATTTTTAAAAGGTACCTACCTATCGAAAAATATAGTAAAATAACAATGAAAAAAAGAAGCGTTCAACGGGCTCAATTTACAACAATGAAAGTGGGATAAAAGAATCTTTAAACACTTTCTCAGACACAAATTACCACCAGATTGTATTGTAATACGACCATTTTATTATCAATCTGAGGACAATAAGCTCTCAAAGCATCTTTCACCATTAAAACTCGTCAAATTCCATCTTGCAACAAAAATTTGGGTCAATTTTGATAATTTTGTTGATTTTTTAGACCAGAATTCGCTAAAAATTGATTCAAAAAACGACAAAATTCAGCAAAATTCTTTAAAAAATTCAAATTTTTGACAAAAATCCCAAAAAATTATGCAAAATATGCTTTTAAAGGCATTAAAACCTTGAATTTTTTGCAAAAAATGAGATTTTTTTTGCAAATTTTTATCGTTTTGAGCTCAAACTTTCATTTTTTTGAGCATATTTTGTGAAAAAAAGTGTCAAAATTCAACAAAAATTCACAAAAAATTCAAAATTTTGAACAAAAAGTGTGAAATTTGCTTAGAAAAATTAAATTTGGTTCATTTTAAGTCAAAAAACCTTAAATTTTTACAAAAATTGTGCCTTTTTGCGAATTTTGCGGATTTTGGACTCGAAATTTGAATTTAAAATCACAATTTAGCATAATTAACCATAATTTAGGTGTATTTGAGCATAATTTGAATTATTTAGAGCATAATTTGGGGAAATTTTGAATTTTTGAGCATAATTTGGACATAATTTGGACATGAATTTAAAAATCTTTTTTTGCGTGTGTTTTTAGGTGCTCCGAGGGGTATATGGGCCAGCGGTGTGAATTTAAGGATCTAGGTGAGTAAAAATCCATTAAAATCAATGGAAATCAATGGAAATCAATGAATTTTAACGCATTTAATTGAATTGTATTGATTTTAGATGGATCCTACTTGCGTAAGTTAAAAAAACAATACTTTTTCAATACTTTTGCCCATTTTAAAGCATTTATCCCAATTTTGCTTGCTTAAAATCCCTATTTTATCCGCTTGGGGAGCAGGTGTTCCTCCCAGTGGCAGTCTAGCTCCTCCCCCACCTCCTCCACTCCCTGCTCCTCCCACCCGGATCCCATTGGGATCTCCTCCACCTCCTCAACAGCCTCCACCACCTCCAAAATCAATGATCCTC
>JAAZTK010000217.1:0-25506 GCA_036507255.1 Megalothorax incertus | reverse complement strand
TAAGAGCGAATCCAGCTACTTCAAATGAAACCCTTTGACTTTGAAAGTTCTCACAGTTTTTTCTTGTATTTATTTCTTTATCCACGAGTTCATGGAGTGTATACGCAGGTCTCCCACTTAAAAACTTTGACCTAACTGTCTCCTCCTCCTCCTTTGTTCATCCCCAGAGAGATAATAAGACGATGTTTGAAAGTTTGCAATGAATGGGCAGTCCCAGTGGGAGAAAAAGCCGTTTTATTACACCCATTAGGAGGATGAGCTTTTAAAGTTTAAGAGTTTCGACACGGCAAGAAACGGAAGTGACAATGTTAAGAACTTAAGAGAAAGGGGCGGTCGTTCTGCCCATATCACCTCATTATATAGCGATATAAGCCATTCTCATTTACAGCACCTTAAAATAAGACTTTGCACAAACTGGAGGTTCAAGTACATATTTGTATGGCAAGGCAAAGTTCAAGCGAAGGTGTCAATGCACTTTTATTTCGTGTGTACTCGTAGGAGGTGATGGAGAAAGAGACTCGATTCTTCGGCATTGTAAAAAAGATCTCATTGAAAGAGATTAGGGATTGGTGAGCAATTACACGAAAAAAGAGAATTCCAATAGACTAATCCTAAGAGGTTGGGTTGGTTAAATCTCCTCCAACCATCCTCGAAGATTTATTCTCAAAATCATGATTTTTGGGAACAAGGCGAATCTTTACTCAAACAGTCTTGAGTAAAAAAATCCTTTAAAAAAGGAGTTTCTGTCGGATTATTTATTTTGCACGGCCATACCCCGACGGATCTTTCAACAAGTTTGCCTCGATCTGCTCCTCTCCCTATTTTTTTCACTCCATCCATTTCTTCAAGTAAAAAGCCCGTATAATTACACAAGGAGAACCGAACCGCATACACCACTATTAGGTTTGAATTAGGAGAACACGCCATCCGGTTCATGTTAAAAATTCACTTATTGTTCTCAACTGGAGCCTAGCTGCTGCTCCTACAAAGTTTCGCCATCATGACTTGTTCGTCATCCTTAAAAAAAGTTTTTTTTTTGAATTTTAAGGAGAGCAGCATCGATGCTATATCATATAGCACCAAAAGGAGGTAATGGCGGTTGGTTGAAGCGGTTTAAACTTGCATTATATTCCACAAATGACTTGTGCGATTTTTTCCTAGCATTTAGAAACAAAGGAATTCCATCTGAAAGCATTTATTCTGCTTAAACTCTTCTTTTCATGCCATTTTTTGCAATCTACGAGTCTGGGAAATCTCATAGTTGCAATTTTGTCCTACAAATTGTTTAAGGATGGCTTTAGAAGGAGCTTGATTTCGGAATGAGCAAAGATTGCAATTTGAACACACACCATAAATGGGATTATAACACTTGTATGAGTAGCTCCGTTTAGGAAGCGTATACAAACCTGCTTAGGATTACTGGTTATCTACTCTATACTAAATATTCAATGTAGTTCAATGCCTTGTCATATCGTATGTAGGGATGGGATTCGATATTTTCGATATCGATATTTTCGATATTTTCGGGCTATTTTGCAATATCGAAATATCGAATTTTTTAGCCTTAAAATTCGATATTTTCGATATTGAAAAAGTGTGAAAAAATTCAACATTTTTTGCCATTTTTCACATATTTGTTCCAAAATTCTTAAAATACTTATGCTTTTATAGAAATATTATGAGTTTTTTACACGATTTGTGCCAAATTCAATATTTTAAGAAAGAAATTCGATATGACATTCATGAATTTCACTACTAAAAGTGAAAAGATATTTAAATTGGGGTCAAATTCAAATAAAAAATCATTCTTATTTCACTTTAACACAAAAATTTGTAGAAATTAACATTTTCGATGTAAAAATTGTGCATAAAAATGCTTTTTATGCATAAATTATAAGAATTAAGCGATTTTTTCGCAAAATTTCGATAATATCGAAAATATCGAAAATATCGAATTTTTATTTCCCAGATATCGAAATATCGAATTTTTCAAAACCCCTCGATATTCCCATCCCTAATCGTATGCAGTTTAGCCGCTTGATATTTGAAGCAAAGAAGCCGGCTTAAAGATCGGAATGGGGACAAAGTAATGTCGCGTTTATCGCATTAGAATAATTTTCTATTCCGTCCACATCAGTCACTTAATAAAGCTTGCTTGTACTAAATAAGTCAACTGGTTAATCCCTACAGATTACTCCATTTGTATGCAAATCCAGAAGCTCCTAATGAATACGGAGAAATGTGGAACTGGAGCGGATTGGCCAGAGTTCGAGTCAACAGATGAACTTAATTCTATTGAAACTCACATTGCATAATAGCCAGTACATTCTAACCTCGTTATCCTTAAGAAAACATAGAAAAAGGGCCTTTGAAAATCGCCGATTCACCAGCTATTTTTGGAGTTTGATTAGTTAATTTTGTGCCAATATTTGCGTGTCTAATTAAATATTTATCTTCTGCGAATTCGGCTTCTAGACCTCTAAATTATAACACTTTTAATTGGGCAAATGCTGTGTAAATGTTTTTAAATGCTATTTTGCTCATGCTTTGACTCTTCAATAGGACCATCATTATCAATATTGAACATTTCAAGTTCTGATCAAAGGAAGCCGCAAAGCCGCCATCAAAGCATGTCGGATTTTGAGTCTTTTGACATGAATCGGTGAACCCCGACAGCTTAAAGCCTTAAATATCTCAAATACCCTCAAATCGGGCTTTTCGGGGATATTTTTTGCTCATCTTTGATACTACTATCAATAGTAGTACGGCTTTAAACACGAAATATAAAAATTAAGATGCGTTTTAGCCGGGTAAATAAATAGAATTTCTTCCTAGGTAAGCTAGCGTGCTTCCAGGGACATGGCACTTTTAATATTATGGGTTCCACGTGTTTGAAAAACTCTTACAAACACTTTTAAAAGAGATACAGCATGCCTAGGTAGTATAGGGAGATATAAACTTGACATAAAAAGGTTGAGCTCATATTAGAAAGTTTCTGGGATTATAGTTTGTATTTCTGAGAATCTAAAAGGTTTAAACCTTTCTATCCAACCATAAAAGTACATGAATAAAATATTTCGGATTCTTCACCAGCTAAAAAATTGGATTAAACCACATGGGAGTATAGGAGGAAGAGTTTGGGATTGGACCAAATTTAAGTTAAAAAATGCGGATATAAAAAGTGTAAAAGCATTGAAATTTAATTGAGGAAAGAACTCTCAAAACCCACATGTTGTAAGCTTAGCTTAAAAACATGGCCACTTTATCTCTAAAAATCTAAATTCACCTTTTGCAAATTAGGTAATGGTCTGTACAAAGGGCCGGATTGTTTATATTTGAATTTCCAATTTCCTGTTGGAAATACACTTTAAATGAGTGAGCTTGAAATGCGTAGTTTGAATGGGGCAAAAAATTAAATTAATCGACCCTTTCCTCATTGTACTACAATATAAGTCGCATATCCCTTTCGCATGCTTTAATTAGTCGGTACAGATAATACAGACCTTTGTAGTACAAAATGATAATTAGGATTATCTTTTAACAGATAGAGACCGGCTATACCGATACGTAGTACGAGTATATGTGACTTGAGATTATATAATCTCAAGTCTTTAGAAGCGTAAACTCACCTTAATTAACTGCAGACTCCCTCCTGGTTTTATATTCTGTGTTGACAAACCCCACAAAAGTTGTATTATAATTAAGATAAAACTCTCGTTCATATGAATCAAGAGATACACGATGTGCGAATAGGTAGACTGGTCACTTTTGGTCTTTTGCTCTCACTTTTTACGAGCTCCGCCGTCAAAAATTGTGAATAGCGAACGAGTGTTGCAATCCAAGTGTGCAACAAAGTGGCCAAGTTGATGGGTTTGATGAAGAAATTGCGCAAAATAACCCCACCCCCTTCAATGCAATGAGTAAGACTTGTTTCTTGGGGCGAAGGAGAAGATGTAGTAGGAGAGTTAATGACAATTACGTAATCACAATAAATAGGAGCTACACTCAAGACTATTGAGCCGGGAACTCTTCGAAATGAGTTTAAAACACGTGCCGTAAAACTCAAGATCTGGCCACCTTTCCCAGTGTGCAAAGAGTAATCAAACGAGATCTTTAATTAAGGCCCAGAATCAGATTCAAGGGGTTTTAGAACATGAGGGGAATTTACTTCCTATTCAGAGTCCCACCAAAAATGTGAGTGAGAAGCATTCGACTCTCAAACCATCAACATTGCAATCCTTGCAGTATATACTACTCTGTGCATAGGGAGTTGGCAGAGCTGCTTTCCTATATAAAAGTTGGAAACTCCCGTACTCCTCTCCCCATGTACCACCACCACTACCACGAAAGAGAAGGACGAGTCCAATGGTTTTTCAGAGGGGGTTCTGGGCTTATACTCACTCGCTCCAGCTGCTCCCCTAGCACAACTTGAGTATATTGCACACATACTACGAGGATTACAGCATATACTCATACTGTACGAGTGTGTAGTAGTGCGAGATGGAATTCTCAGAGGAGAGCAGATGTGCAGGAATATGTGCACTAACCTCGCTCTGTTGTCGGCACGGGAGGAAACTACTCGGCAAAACCGCCACCTCCTTTTTGGGTGGCTCTGCCTTACACTTTAATCCGATTTACAAAGGCCCTAAACCGGGAGAGAACCGGGTAACTCTTCTCAGGGGAGAGAAGGTTATCTGATCGGTTTGTAAAGCTCCTTTATAAAAGAAATGCCTTTCACATTCATATAAAATATAAATACTCGGAGAATACGAGGAATTACTCTCAATACATCTCGTCTTTCATCGACTTTTGTCAATCCCTTTTGTGTGGATTTATTATTATCTTATAGATTGATCGATACCTTTTGAATTCCAATTCCTTCACCCCAAACCCCTCATTGTCATATATCGAGTGTTTGTCTAATGCATTCACTGCCTACGAGTTGGTTTGACAGAAATGGGATTTGATGGAGTTATTATATGTAGAGACACAAAGGGTGGATGCTTTTTGTGTTCGAGCAATGACCCACGTTCACCTCTGTCTCCTACTATCAATGTCACAAGTGTAAACTTTGGTTAAAACTTACCCTCCTTCATCCTCCTCTTCTTCTTCATCGAGTTTGGAATGATCTACACTGCCTTGGGAGTTTGGGACACTTGGAGGAGGTTCCCTGGGCTTCTGGACAACTGGACCAGTCTTTCTCTCTCGGCACCCATTCACGCTATTATCATATATCAGCGTCTCCACCATTGATCCTTTCGAGCTTCCAAACGAAACTCTGAAATAAAAAGTTTTAGATTTGAATTTTTAAAATTGTCCGAAATCACCTTTTGAGCCCTTCCTTTTTAGCCTTTTTCTCCTCTTCTCCGTTCTCTGGACAGCTGTGGGATGGTGTCAGAACTGGAGTATTCTCTCCCTGACCTTTCACCGGCGTAGCCTTCTTTCCACCCTTCCCCTTCAACGGTGTGCTCGAGGACCCCTCAATTTCTAAATTCTCCTTATCCAGGGTAAACACTTTGTTACACCCACCTTCGATTGAGGAATTTGACGAGGACGACGATTCGTAACGATTGATTCCGTTTCCGTTGGATGTTCCGTTCCGAGTTCCTCCGTTCCTCTCGACAGAATCCTCCCTTTTATACCGAAGATTCACTTCCTCCTCCTCTCCGAGAAGGTTCTTCCGATTGTTTTTCTTCAGAATAGAACAGAGATTTATATTGTTGTTAGTTGCTCCGACCCCGTTTGCAACTCCGAGTTCTTCAAGTGTTGTCTGTTTCTCCTCCGAACCGTTGCCAATGAGGTTTCCGTTTCCGTTTGTCCCGTTTAGTGGCGGGTCAGCGAGCGAAGGGGCTGTCGCACCGAATGCCACAGTCATTTTCTCACGACGGTGGATTCCACCATCGCCTACATGGACCATCACGTTTCAAAAGTCAAGGCGTTTGAGGATTTCCAAGAAATCTTTCATTAAAATCTGGATCTTGGACTTGCTGCTTTATGCGTCATGCTAGAAATAAGAAAAAAAACTGAATTTAATAAAATTGTATAGGAAAACTTAGGATTAATCTGATTGGGAACTCCGGGTCCCCCGAAACCCGGGGTATGAGTCACCCAATTACTCTGAAATGAAATATTTATTCGAATGCCCCAAATACAGACAAATATTACTCGTATTTAATGTACTATTTCCCCAATATGAGAATGTACACAGGCCCTAGGGTCTAGATCCACTCTAAATAATAATGCTTTGACATCTGACAAGGTTTACAAGCTTCCCAAATGTTTCCCCCTGCCACTCGTTACAATTACAATTGTCAGAAATATTAATAAAGGAATTGAGTAGCAAAAATCAATAAATCTATCTATACTCCATTTCAGATATGGCTTAAATGTATACAAGTCTTTTACTAATTAATTACTAAATAATGCAAGCCAGGATGTTCCTTTTTAATTAGACCAAACATGCTCTATCCTCTATGAAAGAGTAAATACTTTTAGGAACCTAGGGCTGTTTTTCATCATGTAATTAATTAGATATTTTTTTCAGAATCGCGAGTTTAACCTTGTATCGTACTTTTCTGTCCTCCAGACATCCTCCAGATATTCTCGGAATTTATCGGATCGATCCGACTCCCACAAAAACTTTTATCAACTTGAAACAGCTCGATCTCTAATTTAAAAACACTTTCCCAAATGATTACAAGTTGCAAAGAGACTTGCTATTTCGACGCCCTTATCTGCATAAATGTATTTACATTAATCCCTAGCCCCTAATGGATTTTTCAATGCTAATTCTAATCTGAATCCCCAGTCTCGGCTTCCTCTGTTTATTTTTAAAAGCAGATGAGCCCAGAAGGAGGAGATTAGAGTCAATTCAAAAGTCAAATATACACTCTTTGGCTGGGCTAATGAGCCAAGAGAGGAGCACTTTTTTGCCGTATTTGTAATCCCAATAAGTGCTCTCTCGGATCTGCTCTGTTTGCACAGATTGGCCTTGCTTTTTTGCCAATTTAAAAAGTGACAGTTGGCCAAGGGATCTTTGCTGGAGCTACTTGCTCTTGGTATGACATAATCAAGACAAAATGCAAAACCCATCTGCTCCTTCCTGAGATAAACCACCACCTATAATTAACCTTGTGCAATATATGGTAGCATATACGGATACTTTTGGAGAGAGAATTTGCATATTCTTCAAAATGTGTAAATGAATTGCAGGGATTAGGCAGAGCTCGAGGAGGCTCTCGGAGGAATGTAAATAAACGGTAGAGCAAGAGAAGTTTTTAAATCAACAAATACGAGTAGGTACAAGCTTACTCTTACGAAAGAAACTTTGAATGCATTCGCTAATTGCAAAAATCATCTCTATGAATAGTCTCAAGTAGGTATGTGCTAGTAATTGTAGCAAATAAAAATGAATGTGTTTGTCAATGACGCGCGAAGGTGAGTGGAATTTGCAAATCGAGAACTCAAGTGTAAATTTGCACTTAAAACTCGGAGATAAGAAAAGTAATTAAGAGGCTCTAAAGAGAACTCATTAGGACAGTCTCATGTGGACATTTATTCTTATTTGGTAAGTATTCAAACTTGAGATTACGGATATATACTCAACTCGAGATCCATAAATTAGTCTGTTATCTATTTATCTCCATTTAAAATCCATAAAGAGATGAATTATGATTCTCCTCCTTAGAATGCGTTCATATTTACACAAGGAAGATGCATAGATTTGTTTAAGCCAACCTCAGCCGGTTCGAACTCCCTCGAGTGACTGTGGAGGGTTCCTTATTAAAAAGAAAAATGCTGCAAATAGCAAAAGGTCATAAATAAATATTCGGAGAAGGATTGTACATGAGTTGTTTATAAGCCCTTAAATCCACATTTGGGGAAAAAAATGAACTCCCCCAAAACTACTCATATATTCACGCAAAGTTAAAAGACTATCCCCTTTTAAGGCTAATTAAAGTGTTTGAAATTCACTCGGAGGATTCCCACGAGAGTGAACCAACCCGTAAAACTACATGGAGTCTAACCAAAATCTGATTCTTTCGCAACCTTTGAACTGGACTGGTCTTTTGGGTTGAAGCCAACAGTTTTGGGTTTATAAATTCAATCATTTAAAATGCAAAATTGTTGTCTATTTTAACCTAGGCGTGTCCACCGGAATATGCGTTTTATGCGATAGTTTATATAGTATAAATAGAATATTTCCGGTTTATTTCCAATACAAGTTGTCCGCTGAAAAATCATTAAAAATAATGAACTCCCCCCGCAGAGAAGGATTGAAAGAGTGAAGCTCAAATCAATCAAATACTAGCATTTTTATAGGAATTCCAAAGGCATTCAACCCGGAATGAGTCCCCCCAATTTTAAAGCATGCAATACACTAATTAAACCTGTAAATCCCTATCTTTCCATTTCATTTCACCTCGAAAAAGCATTAAATGCGTAAAAAACCCCCCAAAATTCACTCTCGCGGGAGAGATCGATATCCAAATGAAATCAGATCTTTTGTTTTTAAGCTGGTTGTAAAGCCCAAAAGTCCAATTGGAAATAAAATCCAACTTTTGTTGACTTTGGCCCAAAACTAACTTTTTCCCACCACGAAAAATCGTGACATTACTCAGAAATCTTTCTTGAAGGAACCCGATAATAGAGCCATTAAATCACTTTATATTTGCTTAAAATTACTCGTAAAACTCGACGGAATGGGAGAGAAATTCAGTTAATCTGCTTACATTGTAAATTACCAAACTTTTGTCATTTTACTCCTAGATTCTAGAATATCCGAGTATTTAGGGCGCAAAAATGGGCAAATAATTGGCCCAAAGTTTGGAATATCCTATCTATTTTACAACAATATTTGCAAAGAATTTTATAAAACTTTGGCTTATTAAAACAAAATTTCCCAGAGCTATTGACCAGGAACTCGTGGGGAATTATCCTTTGAAACAATGTCAGGTTCATTGTTTTAACTTGAGATTGGATAAATTGCAATCCTGAGAGAGGGCAAAAAGTCATTCCAAGATATAATTACGGCTAGTACAAAGAGATGGAAGAATAACATATCATTTAAATGTACTCCTTTGTCTTAGCAGGTACTTTGAGAGAGTATTGATGGCAATAAAAAAGTCATAAAAGTATTGGAGAATTACATAGATTGTGTGTGGGTTGGCAGACTCCATGTCTGCTAAAGGAGCCGAATTGCGGTCTTGCAAAATCCCCAAAAGAAATATATTAAAGACAGTGGACACGACCGGAAATCAATACATTATGAGAATTTGATACTCAAAGACTCTCCTTTCATCTATCCAGAGTTAATTGCACATGATGAAACCCTTGGTCAATGAAACATTAATCCCTGATGATCACAGTTCGAATGTAATACCGCGATGGAGTAATAACTAGAATCAATCATTCCTGAATAAATTCTTAATGTGAATGCTGCAGTGCGTCATAATCCCTGAGAAGATATGAGAAATAAAGGTAGTAGATATTGATCCCAGTTCGGATGTAATACCGCGATGGAGTAATAACTAGAATCAATCATTCCTGAATAAATTCTTAATGTGAATGCTGCAGTGCGTCATAATCCCTGAGAAGATATGAGAAATAAAGGTAGTAGATATTTTTCCCCTTTTGAGGGTAAGAACTTTATTCAAAACTTTTGAGCTTTGCAGCCTTAACCCGAATGAATAAATCATGGGATTGTATGTGAACTTGGGAATTGAGAAATCCTCGAAAGGGGAATCCTCCGCGTTGAAATGTTGGTTTTTGGGTTCTGCCGACAACTATTTGTCACTTTCGAGTCCAAGACATCAACACCCAGAACCCTTTAGAATTTAGAAGGGAATGCTTAAATGCTCAAACCATAAAGTTACCCCTTTTATTTACATTTCACACCAGGAAATCTCCAAAAAGGGTTGGAAAGAAAAAACCCCAACAATAAATTAAAAAGAAATGCACCAAATGTATTCCTTTGGGGTTTAGTGAGTCGAGCCGTAAGGAATAGAAATTTTATTTATTAAGCCTTAAAGTATACTCGTATAAGGATGTCTTAATTTAGGCAAAATTATTGAATTACACGTGCTTCTAATTGGATTTGCTTTAATCCTTTAATTAATTAATCTCTCCCACATCCTTAACTCAAACTGTACAAATGTTTTTTATGTAATTCGAGGTTTTGGAGCATATCAAGTCGGTTAACTGTTTCTTTTTGGCAGGTTGACAGGTGAAATGAAATAGAATATGAGTTGTGTGTGTACTATTTAAAGAGGCCTGATCAATCAAAACGCTAATGCTTTCATTCATAGTTCATAACCCATTTAACTCGAATTTAAACGATATCGGACTTGCGTTTGCTTCCTATTCTCCATATTCAAACATATATTAGAAATTCTGTGTATACCTAGAAGCTATTAAGCCTTTCTTTGTAGTATTACTAGGAGTAGTTAGTGCTACTAGAGCCTAGTAGTACATAGACATATTAGTACAATACATGTGTGCAATTAAATATCGTAGTACAACTACCTACAGCATAGGTAAAGAGTAGGTAGGAACTCGATCCCTTTTGCGAGGTTTCAACTCTCGTGCGCTCTACTTATTAGGGAGGAATTTCACCCACTTTTCCGCCTACAAATGTATCGTAAAAGTAGTATAACCCGAATATAATCTACCAAATCATGTAGAGAATTCTACCTAATTCATAGGTGTTTTTTTACTTGCCAATTCCCGGCCCCACAGAGTTCAGAGTTAATATTAATAGCCAAATGGAAAGGTATGTACTTTATGAAAAGTTCTCACCTATACACATATGGTCTTTGTGTTTAGAACAATTTGGGTCAAATCTATTTGCAAACATTGCTGACATTTTGAGATGAGCGTTGAAACTCGAGACTCAAACTGTCCAACTTGAAAAATGAAGATGAAAGCTTTTGTTTTTCACAATGGATGCAATGGGAGAAGAAAGATAATGCGTGTAAAATGACTTGCACTCAGGATCAATCAAATTTGAAATTGTAATTCAATTCAATTCGCGAATTAATTCAATCCAGAGCAGGCTTAAATGGGCCAATTTAATCGAGTAGTACTTGAATCCAATTCCAAGTTCTTTATGGCCGAGGAGAGGATTTAATGAAGGTCTCACTTCTCTCTCACACAATTTATTTTATCCAATGTCCGAAAGACCAAGGCTAAAATTGTGTGACAACACCACTACCACCACCGCAAAGTAATGGGACCCTCGCCGTCACATAAATTCACCCGGATCCGGATCTTGATAATAAGAGAATCTCCGATTATTTGCCATAGAGTTTTTGAAGGACATGCCAATTGGGAATTGGTAGGATTTATTGTGTTTTTGGGGAAATAGTGAAAGATATGAATTGAAAAGGAGAGTGAGAATGGGAGGATTGCGTTACAGGGAAGGATTGAGCGTTCATTTGAGTTTCTTCCGTTTATTTTTTGGCTAAAAATAAGCTCCGGTTTTTACGGGTCACGCACTCGCCATTCGAGCGAAGATACGAGAGTTTTTAGGGGTCATTTGCTTGATTAAATTGATAAAATATAGAATTCTACGGATTTACAGAGAAATATACAGTGAAATAAATGAATCAATACGGAGAAACGTGCTTGCCTGGATGTGATTTACAGTAGGATAAATATAGAGATTTCAAGCAGTAAATATTGAGGCAATTTGCCTACTAATTTGGCTAGAAAGTTGCCTACAAATAATGATTATACAATAGGTAAATTATCTCATTTCCAAATGGGAGATTTAGGTTTTTAAAAGCTTTAAAAGCTTATTACAATTTACGATAAGAAAGTAATTAAGCGGACATGTAGAGCGATATTTCACTAGAAATACATGTATTGCATTTTTATTTTATTTTACCTATTAATGCCCATTATGACATGAGTTTTTTAAAGCACAATAAACAATTTACGAGTTTTGAAAGAATCCGTAATACTAATCAGGTACTTTCTGCTTGAATTCATTTAATGTTATGCTTTAATTAAACGTGAAATAACGAAAAGGTGACCTAACGGAATCGGATCAATACCTTACATCAATTGCTATCGTCATATATCATTTAGGATCAGCAAATTTTTCGTATGTGTAATAAGCTTCGGATAAAAATCTTTCCATCTTACTAATGATACAAATTGGATTCCCAGATATAATACTACTTTTTTCCCACCTGGATTAAAATGATATCCTCTTGCTCTCGAGTCTTGCCTCGTGTCCGCTTTTTTATGCCTGCCAAGCATAAAAGGTCAAGTGCATCTCACAGATTGCAGCTTTGAAAAATATGCCATTCAAAGTGGTGTGCAATTCCCCGTTTAAATTTTAATAATAGCTTCAAAAGGGTGGGAAGAAGATCATAGATCTTCATATGAGAGAATATTTCATCTCCAACTTGCATCTCTCTCATCTCATCACTAATCACCGTTCAAATCTGTGTCTTATTATCTCAATCATTATCATATAGTACTACGAGTGAAGTTACGTCAAGCCCAACCTGGCAACTTCTCGCTCTCATCCCTAGCTACCTTTAAGGCTCACACGGCTGGGGAATCGATCTTCCTCCATATTCATCCACCCGGATGAAACTCGTTGGATTTACAGATTTTTAAAGGGGGAGATTCACCACCGAATAAAAATCCTCCAGGAATCCCCGCGAGATCCCATACCTTTTTAAATGGTAAAACGCTCCTGAGTCCTCCATGTATAAAAGATATTTAAGTGCGCTTCTCGTTTGGAACCCAGCCCGAAAGTAAGCCACAGAATGGACCAAAATGTGATATGCTTTATTGATCTCATACAACGCTATATAAGCATGTAAAGGAAGGTCCAATTTGAATAGAGAAAGGATTAGGATTATGAAAAGTTCATAGTTCGGACCGAGATCCCGTCCTTGACTCAAATAGGAACATTCCCGGGCTTATGCTGTATTCAATTTAAGAGAATAAATAATGTCCCATATATCAGTAGGATTTTTAACCGGGCTATAATTAACTTTGTGCCTTTTGCTGACTGATTTGTAACCTCAAGAAGGAGGGCAAGTATCTCTTGGAGTCTTGAGTATGGCTCTAAATTGAGGTGAATTTAGTTAGATAAGCTTAAATGTGAGCTATCTCTTTTGAGTATCTTTTTTCTACTTCTTTAACTCTTCAAGAGCTCTTATCTTTAAAACGTTTTTAAACTGATCCAACCGAGGATGAGAGTGCTCGGTCATTAGAAACAGATTCCACTGAAAAAAAGGCCACATATGCGCCTATTCAAGCTGGAAATAGTTGCAATGAGTGAATCATTGAGGCGGTTTATGGCCTACACCCAGCCTTCTCATCCCTGCAAGAATGGTCTGAATGGCTAGGCCCATTTCCTCCATTTTCGCCGTTCTGCCCGAACAAATCCGCCTCCTCCTTGGCCTAGGCTATGTCCAACTGAGTTAGGGTGTAGTGTGCACTTGATTAATATATGCCTACTGCATGTATATCTCTGATTACACCATGAGGGATTGCGAGGGATAGCGCAGAGACAGAGATAGATATATCCAGAAGGGGAGACCCTTGTGCAGTGTGCAAGTGCACATTTTGAAGGGCACGAGGAAACTCCCCTACTTCGATTTTTCTGTCAAAGTCTTGGTCCAAAAGCACCCTTCTCCAACTACTCTATATAGTATGATATGTAGTAGGAGATAATATTATTCTCTCGGAAGCCGGAGGACAAGCCAAAACCCAAATCCGTGCTTTAACTTGCCCTATTCTGGGAATTAATCAAAAAGAGGGGAAGCCCCATTGTATTTGATGCAAACAATTCAATACATTCTACAATATTTGAAGCTTCTTTTTTATTCTAATGGAAATTGCCATTCATTCTTCTCCTTACGCGATTTAATACACTGTTTTTGCCGGATCTTTGAGCTGAAGGAGTACTCCTAATGGAGTTTAAGAGACCACTCTTGTTTAGCTCTCTTTTTTCCAAATTCTATTCTTAACCTCCTCATCTGGTATACTTTATGCTTTTGTTCCTCCTCTGCATGTGCTTCTCCGAAGAGTAAAAAAAATGTTTAAATATCTTTGAATGAAATGGATGCTGACATAACCTCTTTAGAGTTTTTTTTACTTTGTAGGTATATTCTAGGCAGATTACTTTCAATGTAATTTCAAGTTTATAAATTGCTCCATGCTGTAATTACTTTCTCTCGTTAAAATCTATACACTTTCCTATAAGATGGCCTATTCTATTCATAAAATCTCAAAGTGAGAAAGTATAAAGTTCAGATTAAGTTTAGAGGATTATGGATTGGTACCCAGTCCTACTTTATTGCACACGAACCGTATATTTACATAGATCCATATCGACTCTTCCGAATATAGCTCCTTTTTTACATAATAATAACTTTCTCTCTTAAGATCCAAAGGGCTAAAGAGGATAATCGAAGCAAGAGCTGGAAGGGCATATAAAGCAGAGCTTAAGAGGCTCAAAGTCGTAAAAGAACAAGCTTGAAGAGAGATGAAATTAAACTAGAGACCAGGAAAGTCTGGGCCAGAAATAAATATCAGTACATAGTATAGTATATGAACATCCAAAAGAGCCACAAAACTGGCGAACGTGCCAATGTTAAGGCCTGTTCTCTACTTTGTAGTTTGTACCAACATTTTAATACTTTGCATATGCTTAAATGCTATGTCACTAAACTCAGTATGCTATAATGAGCAGAACTCGAGATCCTTAGCATTTCAAAGTGGGATTATCATTTCACGCAAATGGGATTCATCAAACGAGCAATTCACATTTGCATTCGTTATTCTCCTGGCAGAGGCAGCATACCATGATGTAATATGTATGTTGAGGGAATGCACTCTTTTACTGCACAAGACTCAAGTTCAAGTTCATGGACAGTCGGTAGAGCCATATTGATCTGGATCGAAATACCTTGCACAAACGCTCGATCGATGGTATTACATATGGATATATTGATAAGATAATTCAATTTTACGAATTAAAGGAGAACTATTGTTAGAAGGGCTGTCAATGCAATTGCACGTCTCTGGGAATCTCCGTTAATTGAAAAAGCAAATATGAATCATCATTTTTAGCATTCAAATGCAATTTGCATTGCGAATTTCGAAAGTACAAATTATTTGCAAAGAGAATTTACAACTTTATTCAAGGCTGGATCTACAAGTATAGACTACGGCCTGCATGTCGGCTTCTTTTGCAAATTTCTTAACATTTTCCATGTAATTGAATGCGAATGAATGTAGGTAGTCATATTTAATTAAATCACAAATCTAATCATTCCAGCTTCCTTTGAAGTTTGATATCAAAGACAGAGCTAAGGCTAAGTGCACTCATTCGCTCTAGAATATTATATGGGTTCATATGTAAAGTGTGTAAATAATTTTGTGTTTCAATTTGATAAGAGGAGACTTGAGAGAAATGGATTAATTAAACTTTTGCACGTATACCTCTGTATATTAAGTTGGTTATTTTGAGGAATGTTCTGGAGCCCATATATGCCAAATATTGCACTCGTAATGGTATGTACTATAAATATATCTATTCAGTTTTTCCTTTGCGAATTGCGCAAAATATTTTAATACATGTCAGCCCATAAATATCTCTTATAACCTCTCTCATCCACACACCTATCTATCTGTATATTTATGAATTCCAGTGAATTTTTCATGACCGATATTTACAATATTAAAGGTGTATAGCAAATTACTTTAGCAGATATATAGAACCTGGACAAATGTAGGTTAAAAGGTTTATTTACGTTGCATAAAGAAATCTTATGGAATATTTAGGTACACAAACCCTAAATTAAATTCGGGAATGTTTTAAAATTCAGCTACTACGTTTCTTCCAAATCGTACAAGAACTGCCTGAGAAAGGAGAGGTACAGAGCCATGTGAATTATTCATTAGTTCATGACCTTTAGGAAAGACAAATTATTCAATTTCTGCATTACTTACAGAGAGGTCAATTTAAATTAGCATTTTTATGGCCTAAATTTGCGACCCATTCATCATATACTCGTATGCTAGGCATACAAGCCATTTGTGTTTCCCCAAATTCCTCTCAAAATACTTAATAACACAAGGAAATTGCAATGGTAAATATAACTGCATTTCATTTTATTGTCCGCTCATTTCCTCGCATTTCCGGTGGCCATATAAAATGCACACATGCAGTTTAATATACGCAACATTCAGCGGGATGGGAATTATTAATAAAATAAAGTTTCGTTTCGTCTCATTGAAAGAGTTGGACAGGGCTCAGAATCTCAGAATTCAACTACGACTTGTTTCACCCTTGAACCGACATTCCCTCAGCTTGTATTGACATTGATTTTCATCGTATAATGCAAAGAAGTTGCACCCTGAATCCTCCTCAAGCTTTCCTCACTGATCCAATCCTCTCCCATAACTTTTTATGAATATCGCTTAGATCATAACTGACTATGCATAATACTATTAAGCTAAAGGGGTAAAAATATACAGTTGGGGTCTACGAGTGGGGACACTTTTTGAATACTTGAGTTTAATGAGAGCGGAGTAGTGAGGGGGAGCGGAAAAATCCATACCCGAGAAAGCCGGCTTTTTCTATATATCCGATGGAAATATCCGAAATATTTCCCAAATATTTAGAAAACTTAAAGACCCTATGATTCATCCATTGAGAAATATCACCCTTCAAACCCTGTATGTAAAATACTTATACGAAGTACTGTATTAACCCTTCAAAGAATTGCTCACGTTTAAATTTTTATGTGACATGTTTTTTTAAATCCCTATCTCAAATCTCGCTGCAACAAAATTATGCAAGTATGTGTATAGGGATGCAGGGTCAATATAAATAGAGTTGATTAGAGATTAATGAATAAAACATACCAGTTCCTAGATCAGCGACTCTGTAATATATGTATGTGTCTCCCTAATTGGGAACTTAACTTGCAGAGGTTGCACAGACTAATAATGACACTGGCTTTGAGAGTAGTATCTGTATTTCGAGTAAAGTCAATTATTTCAATTATTCACCAACCGGTCTCTGGGAATCCCACGGAGCAATGTTATTGAATTGCACAGGAGGAAGGTTTTGAAATTCTATTTAGACTTGTATAATGCACAAGTGCAAATTGAATAAATAGGATTACACGTCGCAAGATGAATCGTGTAGGAGTGAAGAGAAGTGGTAGCTCTGGTCCACGGATTCGGAATGAGAATTGCAGCAGCGACTTTGGTTTTTATTCGGGGATTCGGAGAGAGGGGAGAGTCGTAGTAGAAAGAGAAGTTGGAGTAGGTAAGATCCATTCGGGAGTCAAAAGGGAGAGAATTGCGCAGATTCCGAGGAGGAGAAACCGACCCGGCTCCCGGAACCCCGAATGGAAGATACCCGGTTTCCCTCAACGGCTCTCTCACTACAAATATTCTTACGAATATCCCACTTTCTCCTATGAGTAGTAGTAGTACGGATAAGGCCCCATTTAAATAAGATGGATTCGAGTTTAATATGTCGAGGGAATAGGGAGAAATACATGTGCTACAAGACCGGCCATTCTGGTCGAGAAAAATAGGGAATTTGGCCAAAAAATCCGGAGGTTTTTAATCAAAGTGACAAGGGAGCCTTTGGACGCCAGGAATAAGTTAGGACAAACTTACGAGATTGTACAATATATTGGGGTTATATTTAACAATGAATAGGCTATGGGTGAGGTTTTTACGAGTAGGAACGCGGGGGTTTATTTTTGAGCAAAAAAAAGTTGGCCGAAAGATGATTAATGCGGGTTTAATTGACATAGCCGAATATTGTAGAAAGTTTCCATTTTTTACTGCATTGGATCTTGAATCTTCTTCTTTCCTAATCAAGTCCGCATTCACTCATAATCTAATTATCCGAACATGGAAAGGAGCTTACGAGGAACACGTGAAGAAAGAGGCCAAATTCGAGACCCAAATCTCTCACAATATGCCTAATTAATCTCATTCCTTATGGTCTCACAGTCCCACTAAAATGCCATATACTCGTATTAGTACTATCAAGTTAACATTAGAATTGGAAATTAGAGAAATCTCTGAATGTTGAGGATATTGGATATATACGGATATTTCATCACAATACGCGAACAAATCTGTTTGGATACACCTGCAAGGTTTCCTATATGTATTTATATGTTAAAATTGCTTTGCTATTGTTTTAATTATATCATTACAGGCTCTACTTAATAGCTTCACACTGAAAAATAGAGACTTTCTCTTTGTGAAATTGTGATTTTGCACCTTTTTTAAGGAGAAATTGGGAGAGGTTTAAAATGCCAATTAACTTTAGGAAATTAGGATGCAAATTCTGAATAAATGGGCTGTTTATGTAAACTGCTAATTCATCCTAATCTTTCCTTATGATTGTAGTAGTTATAATGCTGCTTTGATGCTCAAAGTATTAACTTAACGATTCGATAAGGAGGAATATTTACCAAATAATTTCCCTATTTATTTGGATATAAAAAAGAGGTAAAAAATTTACCTTTAAATCGGTTTTAAAGCCATTCCCCCCAGATAATTCCAATCCTGGATATCTGTTTCACTTTGCCCAGTAAGAGATGTTAATTGCGAATATTGATGCTTCCATTTAAAAATATTTCACTCAAGTCACAATGAATCTATGTAATATTTCAATCCCTTTCAGGTTTCAGGTTTGGTGCAGATTGCACCGGTGTAAAGACACTAAAAAACTGCACTGATCTTCTCACTCTGAAGTTTCCTCCAACATTGCGGAGGAAGAGGCTGGGTTGAAAGGGTTAAATATGTGTTTTAGAGTACATTACCTCAGGATGGGATCCCAAAGGTAAATGCGGACACACACACATGAAAACTGTATGAAATTATTGTTGAGGGAATTGTATTCCCCCAAAGCAACCCAGGGAATATTCAATGTACTGCAGAGTTGTAAGCTAAAATAATTCACCGTAATGGTGTGCAGTAAGGTACCAACTACAGAGAGATAGATAGGATATAAAAATAATACGAGATGAGAGATAACTTGGTTTGCAGTGAGACTGTGAGGCTTTAAAAAGTTTAAAACGCATGCTATCATTGCTTTCCCAAATTCCCCATACTCTCGTATTCTATTTACAAAATCTTACCTTTACCTCTACCAATAAATATGCAAAAGTGGGCCCCGCAAAAAAAGGTACACAAACTTTCAAACATTATCATAATTTATCCCAAGAGGTTTGAATTGCCAAATAATGCACACATTCTGAATATGTCAGAACTAGCTGAGCTAGAGAGCTTGAGGAGAGTGTCGATAAGGGCATACTCGTTTTAATTGCGAATCACGCCTCCTGAAACACAGAGAACAGGCTTAATTGATGAGCTTCGACACTTGACTTTGAGAGTTTGAGGTAGATGAGTAATAGAATATAGGCCTTACAGAGTGCTAATTCTTTGTCTTTGAGGAGTGTCTAGCTGCAATATATAAATTACTACTTACCTGGCATAAATCAATTTACAAATCAAGCAATGTTTGCGCAAATAAGGCCAGATAAAGTTGGATGAGCGTGGGTGCATTTTCAAGTACCGATTATATAATTAAATCACCTGCAAAACCAATTAGATAATACGCTTTGTGAAATAATTAATAAGCATTTTTAAAGTTTTAAACTACTAGGTTTATATTCTAGGCTTTATATTATCTGCGGGTATGAAAAAAATATGAATTTGAAAGAATTAAGCCAAAAAATGCCTTTCATGCAAAGTGAATAAAAGAAATAAGGGCACAAATCCCGTATCTTTTTCCCCCATTAAAAACCTAGCTGATCTCTCGAGTAAATTTAGATTCTGAAAAATGATTACTTTAATGAATGAACTTATCTCTAATATGAATTAAAGTACCGTTAATTATTGTACAGTACAGTAGCTGGATGATTCAATGAAAAAATGCAGTTCACATCCTGTAGGATCCAGTGTATTCCATTTAGACGAAAGAGAGAAGTGCATATTAACCCATTTAGAGCAAAAATCTATCTAGTTTGAATCTAGCAAAATTAAAATGAATCAAAAGGTTCGAGTGAGAATATATTTTGGTTAAAAAGTTTTATTTTCATAAATGTAATCAATACAAAAGCAATAAGGTAGGATTAAAATGTTCTTTAATTTTTATCGAAATTATACATATAATTAATACTTTTGAGAGAGAGTAAAAATGTTGGACCAATTCCTCACTTTTTCGTGATATTGTATAAAACTATTGCATACAAAATGGAATATATAAGTTTTTCCAGTTTTGATTTATATTATTTGGAAGATTTGTAATATTATTATCTAATTATACGATAGTAAGTTTTAGACGTAATTTGATTTCATATTTATAACACGATTCATAAAGTCTTTTGAATTAGTTGTATTAATGAACGTAATCTAAACAGGCCATTAAATTACTCTATTTAATATTAGGTAGTATATAGGTAAGTAAATATGCATTACATTTCGCGGGAGAGAGCTCTACAAACTACAACACAATACTTCCAAGTTTACTATCAATGTTCATCGTTTTCTTTGGCACCTGTAAAAGACATTCGATTAGAATTAGAGTTCCATTATAAAATAATGCAAATATTCATCAAAATCCACTCACCATGCTTGAGAATTCGGGTGAATTCAAGATAATCAAAAAGCCCGTTCTTGATGGGAGCTTCTCGAAACCTAATAAAAGGGAAAAAATAGAATTAGAAAAATGAATTGAAATAAATGCAATTTCCAAACAAAATTAATTACATTTCATCGACTTCTTCGTCAGTAAACCGGTCTCCCATCGAAGTAAGAAGCTCTCGGAGTTTCTCCTCGTTCACCAACCCGTCATTCTCCTCGTCAAAACACCCAAATGCATTCTTTATAACATCCTCCGGATCCGTTCCTTGAAGCCTTTCTCCAAACTAAAAAAATGAAAAAGGGGACCGTTAAAAAAGTCACATTTACATTTATCATATATTTGGCATTTGAGTTCACTTACCAGCGTTAAAAACATGGTAAAATTAATTGGTCCAGGAGCTTCATTCATCATCCCTGATTGAATTAAAAAAATAAAATGTTATTAATATTAAACTCATACGGATTACGTTTCACATTACATTAAAATCAATTAAAGTTTCAAGCTTTAAAAAACTTATTTACCTTCAAGATACTCATCTGTTGGATTTTTGCCTTAAAATTCCAAATTCAATTAGAAATTAATAGGTAGTCAATTAGAGTAAACTTTAAAGTCATAGGATGCACATAGCCTTTACAAGTCTGAACTTTTTTTGGTCTATTTACTATTAGTTAAATTATTAGATTAATAATTTAATTACCCAATGATGCCAGCATATCGTGCAGATCTTCTTTGCTGTAAAAAAAGACATTTAGGATTAATTAAAATTGACAATTTTGCACACAACTTGTTATATCAAAAATTAAATAATTAAAAATTCCTTACTCGATGAATCCATCCCGATTTTGGTCAATCATATTGAAGGCCTCTTTGAACTCTTGGATTTGTGCCTGAATAATTAAAATAAATAAAATCTAATTGTCCACCGGCACCACCTAATTTGTAAAATTAAATTTTACCTGGTCAAACATAGCAAAGACATTAGAGGTGGCCCTTTGAGCCCTCTTCTTCGTCACACCCCGTCTTCCTGTTTTTCTTGCAGACATTTTGACCTGCGAATACAGAATTCCAAAATTACTTTAAATAAAACATTTAAATTCAATTAAAAAGTTTTACCTGTGATGACTGATCCGGTGACGGCACTCCTTTTTAATTGAAATTCGAAATCCGATCAAAAATACACACTTTTTAAAAATCCCAACGGATCTGCTCTCGGATTCTCCACAAAAACACTTGCAAAACACTCCAAACTATTAAGGAATCGAGATTTAGAAAGGTTGATTCCAAATTAGGAGTTTCTTTTTGATTTTACCTTTTTAAGACGACGATGATGTCACGAAATTCCTCTCGACTAACCCTCAACAGCGCCCAGCGGATAAATTGCTACAAAAAAACAATATCTCAATTTCCCCAAACCCTATTTATTGTGAAAAATTCCACCAAATCCTCATTTCAAAAAAAATGTCAATAATTGGACAAAAACAATAATTAATTTAATTAAAGCTCTATTTAATGTCCATTTGATTGTTCTTCAAGTTTTGTAGGGTATTTATAATCCATATAATATGAATTTCGACTGTTTAATTTGTTTGCATCCTCGGGTGGAACAAAAGCAGAATTTGAGGTCATCCTTTGTCAAAAAGAGGGTAATTTCTGGACTTTTCAAAACTTTTGACATCCCCTCATTACCTTCGTCAAATGAGAAGAGATTTGAAGGGTCCAGCTACTGCTCAAAATGTACCAGGCGGTTCTGCAAGGTTGAGGAGCTTTTTAAACAGCTGGATAAAATCCGAAGAGAAATTGATGTGATCCGAGGTCAAATCACGGAGGAATTCAATAGGAGCACCCAGTCTTTTAATGAGGGATATAACCCTGATAAAGAAGATGCATTTCAAGCACGACAAATCATTATTCAAAGTAAGATATTGCGTAATATAATCAATATCATAAGTTCTAATTGGGTTTATTTCATTATGGTTCTAGGATTGCTATCCTCGTCAAATTATTCATCTTTACAAGGACCTAGTACATCTAAAGGACCACCGGATCCTGTCAAGCTTGAAAATATACAACCCGATCCACTGGGACATGACTTTGAGGATTCATTCCAAGATTCCTTTACACCATTAGATATTTGTGCTCAAGATTTACACGAAGAAAGTCCCAAAATTAATAAGGGTACGATATATTGTACTAATAGTATCCCTTGTCGGTATTTTAATAAAAGTATGTCATTTTTCAGGCACAAATAAAATTATAGAAGAACCTGCAATCATCCTTGAAAGAGTTCCAGTTCCAATCATGAAAGAGGAGCCACAAATCCTTCTCCAAGATCCTGAAATTCAGAATTTTATAAAGCGAGAAGAGGGATTTCTCAATGACAAGCGAAAAGAGCATTGGGGAAAGAGTTCCAAATACTCTTATTTAGTCAAAAAGAGTTCCAAAGCTGGCCCGAGGTCAGTGAAGCAAATAAAAGCATATCAAAAGAGTGTTAAAAGGAGAGAAAAGCGATGGAAAGAGACTGGACAAAATATGGATGATTTTATATATAAATGTGACCAGGAAGGGTGTACTTTCAAATCTCAAAGCACTAGAGGCCTTCGTGGACAGTATTTCATGTTTTTACACTATCTTTGCTTCTTACCATTATTTTTTTTTTTTTTAGTCTGTGTCGAGTGCATGGTATCAAGATATCTCCGTTTGATGTCAATAAATGCTCCGTTTGTAATAAGGGCTTCAAGGATCGCACTTCTCTAGATGATCATGTCAATGTGCATACGAGGATTGCCAATATCTTATGCGATCTTTGTGGTAGGGGCCATTTTTCATTAAATTATTCATCTAATCCTAAATAATAATTGTATGGATTTTAGGCAAGGCTTTTATATCAAAAAAGGCGCTATCTTATCATATGAGAAGCCACGGGATTGGCAAACAATTCCCTTGCCCAATTTGCCAAAAGGTTTGGTATTTGATATTTTAATTTAATCTAAAATATATGTATTCTATTGGTAGATTTTTACATCTGCAGCCGGTTTGAAAGCGCATGAAAGAGTTCACACTGGCGAGAAATCTTTCCAATGTCATTGCTGCTCAAAAGCGTTTAGCCGGAAGCAAATCTTGGAGGAACATGTTGAATCAAAGCATTCAAATCCTAATCAAAGTTTTTGTAGTAAATGTGGGAAATGTTTAAATTCATCGGAGGAATTGGAAGCTCATTTGGAAAAACATCGGCTCTTTGAAGTCCAATGTGCTCAATGTGATAAGATATTTATTAATAAAACTACCTATGCTCTTCATCAAAAGATGCACAGTGGAAAATTTGACCATGAATGTTCATTTTGCAAAAAAAGATTCCTCACAAAAGGCATTCTACAAATACACATTCGCTCGCATACTGGAGAAAGGTGAATCCTCTTTTAATTGTTTATTGTGTTGTATATTACCTAATTGTTTTTTTCTTCTAAATTCTAGGTCATTTAAATGTCCATATTGCGAAGCCGCATTTTATCAAAAGCAGAAATTGCAAAGACATTTCAATACCCATAAAAAGGATCAGTTCACGATCTGTGATATTTGTGGGGATAAATTTATATTTCAAGAAAAGTTTGACGCTCATATGAAATTGCATTTGGATCCTTCAAATGTCTCTTGATTTGTGTTCACTACTCCTTGCTTGATAAAAGTTTGTACTATTGTAATAAATTTATATTTGTTCAAGTTTATGTCAGATTTTCAATACATGTATAAATCAGAGTCAAAGACGAGTCAAAGTTATAAATTATAGAATGATTTATTAAAATTATGTACAGAAATGTTTTTTTGAGAATACCTGTTAAAATTATATCCGTACTTCCTATCAGTATCAGTATTGAATACCTAGATAGATTAAAAGGTTGATGATTTAAAAATCTCGTTTCTAAATATTTCATTTCTTTCCGTATTATTGATATTATGAAAGATTCTATTTTTGCACATCCCATTTAATTTTACTCACGACTAGACAAGTTGTTATATACCTAGGTATATAGTCAATTAGACAGCTTGCAAATGCTCTTAATTCCCTTTATATTATAATATTAATATTTGTTTTGCTCTTTGGAAAATGTGGGTGGCCCTTAAAAGGGCCGTTGGTTCAAGATTTAATAAAGCGTAATCAGGTCAAGAAGCCGGAGGATGGGTCGGGTCGTTTACTTGGAGGATGTGTATTTGGTGACAGCCTTGGTCCCTTCAGAGACAGCATGTTTGGCCAACTCCCCTGGAAGTAGGAGTCTCACGGCGGTCTGGATTTCTCGGGAGGTGATGGTTGACCTTTTGTTGTACTGGGCCAGGCGGTTGGACTCGGTCGCAATTCGGTCAAAAATGTCATTGACGAAAGCGTTCATGATGGACATGGCCTTTGATGACATGCCGGTGTCGGGATGGACTTGCTTCATGACCTTGTAGATGTAAGCCGAGTAAGACTCCTTCCGCTTCCTCCTGGCCTTTTTCTTTTCACTTTTCACAATGTTCTTGGAGGCTGTAGCGACCGCCTTCTTGGCTCCTTTTCCGCTGACCTTTGGTGGCATGTCGAGAGTCGAGTGGAGATAGTAGAAAGTTTGTTGGTTTGAAGAATTAAATTTTTGGGATTTAAGAGAGGTTTTGAGAGAGGTGTTTGAGGAAAGGGGCAGACGTGGAATGAGGAGGACTGTGGCTGGAGTTGCTCTTTTATACTGGTTGGTTGAGTAACCAAATGAGTAACCAAATGAGTAACTAGGCCCAATCGGGTGGAAAACTCTACGGAACAGAGTGGGAGATGAGCAATTCGACTTGGGGGGTTTACCCGACGTCCTAAAACGTTTTCATTGGATTTC
>JAAZTK010000216.1:0-25524 GCA_036507255.1 Megalothorax incertus | reverse complement strand
AGTAGCAGGCTAGTAGCCCCAGAGGGTTGGAAGAATCATCGAATCTGTTATGCCAACAAAAGTGGTTTCTTTCTCATGCCAATATGGCAGGGAGACATTGTCAATTGACAGGGGCTTGTTCGTCGATACAATGATATGACAATTATGCACACTCTGATGTTGTGGGAAAGAGAGATTCTCGCAATCATAATGTCATATACGCAATGGATGTCCCTAGTGCTCTACCTAGGACAACAATTAAGGAATCACCACTCATTTAATAACATATATTTGCATACATCTATTGTATGGCGAGAGGAAACGGTCCTCTGATTTTGCATATGTTTAAAAGACGTTTGCGATTTTTTTTGCAAATTGAGGGAACCCACAGAGTGATAACAATTTGCGATTTTTTGTGCGCCTTCCTGTACACATTAGGGCTATATGAGATTGTCAAGCTTTTTAAGAATCTCCAAATTGCAAGTTTTGTCACTTTTTTCCTCAATGAAAGTGAATTGATATTTGATTTGCATAAGCATAAATCTCGGGGTAAAAGATTAGAGATGTCTCAAAGTTGTACTACATATACAAATCAAATAGAGATTTTTCCAAATGATGTTATACTCATACGCATTAGGGTGTTTCCGCCTCGAAACTTGATCAGAGTAGAAAAAAGTGTCGAAATAACCAATTAATTCGAGACCCTCTTTGTACGATCTGTTTAGACTTTAGAAATTGTTCTGAAAGGAACGGGATATACATGATCATGTACGTACACGGTACTACTAGTCGTATCTAGTTAAATAAAAGATAAATGCCCTTTCAAGGGACGCGATTATCAGTCGTAGGATTTATTTATGAGGAATGCAAGAACAAGTTCATGGGAGTTGGCAATGGAAGAGAGATGACCAACGAAAGAAAAAGTGAAATCCTCCTCATCTCATCGGCTTCGAACACCTCACCTGGTGAATATATACCTACAATATCTGTATAATAAAGCATTCGAGGCAACGAGCTTCACTCTCCCTCATCCTCTGATCCATAAGGTATTACATTGCTTGTTGCAAAAAGGTAAAAGTCCAAGCCGTTTCAATTTCAATCAAATTCCTCCAACAACTCTTGTTCAAGATCCCCCTCCCTTGCTCTTGTTGTAGTAATACAATCTACGACTAGAAGAGTTCAAGTAATCTCTCTTAAGATTCGAATAACACTTGGGTTCAAGCCAAGTCTCTTGGAATATCTTGAATTCCTCCTACCCTAGATTTTGAAGTAATAATCGAGAGTTGTTCTGATCGAGTCCTACTATCGTACAATATCTATTGAAATTTAGTAATAGCTAGATAGACCTGTTTATGCATGCAGTATAGCAATTTAACGGGGAATTATCATCAAATTAAATGCCCCTTAACTCGCCCCCGGTCCTCTAAAGTGGAGGATTAATAATGCACACTAGTCCACATGATTGAGCAGGATCTCCAACCCATCAAAGAGATCAAGGGGGAGATTTCCCATCAACTGTATCTGCTTAAATGATATTAGCTCTGTTTGTAGTACATATTTTCATACGCATATTATTAAAGTTCAAGTTGCTCTTCAATAGATATTAACATTGAGGGAATTAGTCTCTCTCAAGACTCCACCTGAGCATATAATACTATCGTACACTGTATGTATACTCCTATTGAAAATGCACAAAGTGTAGGCATATTTGGGTCACTTAATTTGCAAAAGTGATTCAGTAAGATCTCTCTCTCGCTCTTAGTCTCTCACCTGCTCCTTCCTCTTTTTTTTCCGAGAGAAGAGTATATGGGAACCCCTATTCAATATGGTCTTTTCTCAAGGATTAATATGGTTAGTCAGCTATAGAAGAGGTCATCAGCTTCTAAATAATAACACTCACGAGTGGGCTCCTCATACTGACTCCTGCAACAATCCAATTCATTGCAATTTCAATTTATTCCTAGTTTTGATTTAGTACTCGGACATTGGGGAGAGAGTAGGTAAGACCAAGCTGCAGGTAGCTGTACACTGCACTCACAACAAGACAAACCCACCTTTTAATCCATTCTTAATAATGTACACTCGGGAGAGATCATGGGAGAGATAGATTGAATCAAATGGTCCAATCAATCCCTTTATTCTCCCATTATTCGTGCTCATAATTCTCGCTCCCAAGCCCTAGCTTTTACCATTCATTGTAGTAGTATTGTAGCTTGCCGAGATTCAATGAATGAACCTGAAAGGAATTTAGAATTGGATTCAGAAATCAGCCAGATCTAAAGATCAGCTCCTTATTGGTAGAATCCGTACTACACAGACTGAAGATCTGATTATCAGTAAAAGAAGCTTTAAAAAAAAATTAAAAAGTAAGAGTAGTTTGAGAATTGAGTGGGTCGGTCAAGCCTAGACCAGTTTCCTCTGAACTGTCTTCTCATAGTAGGATGCAGTAAAGTTAAACAAATACGCAAAGAGTTGAGCCATTATCGGAGTAAAAAAAGATGTTTGCACGGAGCACACTAAGAGAGATTGGGTATAATAAAAATTAATTATGAATTATTGCAATAATTGGAAAAGCTTTTGTCCGATTTGCACATTTGCACTTTTGCCAACTCTTCAACTATCTTCTACTACCACAATATTTGCCTAATTCTTATTGTAATGTGCCAGTTAATGAGGTAAAGAAATACAACAATTGGAAGGTGTCGTGTTACGGCCCCCTTTAGTTTAAAAGTCAATTGGACAACAATTGATATCAAAAGAAGATGTCCCATTGCATGACTTCCTTGTCCAACTCCAAGATATCATATGTTAACATTGCGTAGGCATCTCTCTTGAATCATTCTGCACCTCAATGAAACTTTACAATTCAACTTTCAGATCATAAACTTACAGGACAGGGGCAATCGGTTCACAATTCACAATTACTACAAGTTTACAACTGGGAAAAATGTCGGCGAAAAAGGAGGCTCATAAAATTTGTAATTTAAATGGATTGGTAAAGAGTAGTAGTAGTTAAATTAACCGGCCTATCGGTAAATTTAAAAGCCACGAGAGCCGGTCATCAACAGATAGGGGATGCAGGAAGGCAATGGTCAGATTGACAGATCTTCTAACGTTTCGCAAGTGATCGTAGGATTTTTATTACCACCTTTTAATATCATATTCAATTGAGAAGAGTCAAATACGGATAGGGAAATGAAGCTACCAGTTAATTAATTCAGTAATTGAAAGTGCTAAACTATAAAGAATTTAGCGAGTAATGTCCAGATGCAAATTTCAATTAAATCTGAAATGTATTTCTAATGTACAAATAATGATAATGTGGGTTGCATTGAGGATTTGAAATTAACATATATTTAATTCCCATATGGGTCTCTAAAGGCAAAAAAAAAACTTTCCCGATTACTAACAAAGGGAAAAAACGATGTACTTATTTGGGGAGACTCAGAGATACATTGATTACGAGCAGATGTTCATAAGGGGTGAAAAATACAATATATTTTTTTTCATAGGAGAGATTATGTAGGTGGACTGAAATAAGCGTGCTTGTAAGAGAGCATTATGATGTCCAAATCTTCAAGGGCTTTCCCCTCTATTTGTTTTGGCAAAATATATAACAATGTAGGAGGAGTAGTATTTTAATAGGATTCAAGTTATCGTGTTTCAACGGTGTTTATAAGCAGCTCAGGTTCGGCCACTAAAGTCGAGTCAGATGATTCTTTCTAAAGAAGGATGTAATGCTTTTTTAAAATAAGAACTTGAGAGGTTTCCCCCTTCAATCCATCAAAAGTCTGCTTCTTTTTAAGACGAAGGAGAGAGAGAGTATGAGTGGGCTCTTTTTTACGTGTATTATATAAATGTGGGCGATGTGCAAATTTATTAGTGAGAATTGCACAAAAAAGTCTAGAGATTCAGGTCAACTCATCATCATTCATCCGGGGAGATCTTGGAAAACTCGATGACTTAAACTTTAGTCTTAAAAGGAGTGCAATGGCCAATGGAAGGAGTTGATGCAGGAGTATTTTAGATGCAAATCACCCCCTTGCACAGTAATATGATATGCAGTTCATCTGGTTCTCTTTGTGAAACTGCTTGAGATATTAAAATTAGCATCATTTATTATCGCAGTGCCAGTAATATGCGATAAAAGTGAGAGATTTTTCACAAACGCAAGCGAATAAACGCTACAAAATTTCAAATTGAGTCCAATTTGGAATTTCGGACGATTCCTCCGTTCTTGCGTGCATTCGCCCCCTTAGGAGCTTGAATTTGCTAATGAGGATCTGACATGAATGACTTAATTCATCCAAATTGTCATTAATTTACATGGGGATCTTTTCTTTTCTGACATCCTTTATCCACAATCCCTTGAGGCCTTAAGGTATCATCTTTTAATGCTACTGAATACATTATGTGATAGTTTCTTTTATTTCAGAGAATGCACTGTGCAATGGGGGATTTTTCTTAAAGACCATCAAAGGCCAGTTGGCAGTGTGGCACTCGCTAAATGCAATAAATACCTAATTAAATATTCAATTGGCAGAGATTCTAATTGAGAAGAGGGACCCCGAGAAGAAGAAGAAGATGAAGATCAATGTAAATTATAATTTAAAAGATTGCATTGTAAAGAGTTTATTAATAAGTGAAAGTGTGAAGGGGGTATAAAATTCCATTTCCCATACTGGCCAACTCGAGAGAGAGATAAAGGGAAAAGATTTATTTCTCTCTCAAAAACTCTTCCTTTCCGAGTATCTCAAGAATAAGATATGCACATTGCATATGTGCAATCCCCCCTTTATTAGCTTCAGCCAACTACACAACAATTTATTATGCACTGTAAATGATGGTCAACTAATGGCCAAGTTGGATTTTGCACAAAGCTATTCGTGCGAGATTTAATATGGGGTGATTGGAGCCGACCGACCGGAAATTGACAAGTCCCGTTCTCAGACAGTGAGAAATGATTCACTATATTGTTGTCTGTGCATAAAAATGTGAATAATTGATTAATTGATAAGGATGTGCTTTAGATTAATTGAAAGAAGCAATCGAGTGCAAAAAAGAGCGTTCGAATAGAGTTTGTGCACGTCTACAGAAATGCAAGCTGGGAATTTGAAGCACTACTATGGACGGTTGGACGCCTATTTTCGAATCTATTTAAAGTTAAACGCAATAGTACTAATTAACAATTATTAAATAATTAATCAATAATTTAGGTTTAGATTGAGAATTGAGATTATTTTATTAAACTTTTCGTTGAATTAAAAAAGAAATACATTTTATCGAACTTAAAAATATAAACCAAATTAATCTCGAAAGTTGATACAAAAATACATTAAACTTATCCGTAATTAGTAATTACTATTAATACCTATTACTAATTATTGCATTGCATTAATAATTTATCGTAGCATATTCGCAAGCTCAGAAGGGAACGTAATAATAAAATCCAATCTTGTCTTCAAATTCCACTGCGAAGGGAAATTTCTTCTTAAACTCTTTCTTAATTGTCTCCTCAAGCTGTCAATTAAAACAATATAAGAAATTAATTCTTCTATCTAGTACATTTAGAAATTTGGAATTTGGGGAAAAAACATACCTTAATAGTCCGGAATTTGATAGACTTCAAATTGAGGGATGCTACGCCGTCAAAAAATTCGAAAAAGCGTTCGAAATTGTTCCTTTTTATCTTGCTCTCCTCCTCGACAATTATCTCCTTCAATCCTGCAAATAAAGATCCAGAATATAGATTAAAAAATCCTATAAGCTTTAAAATTTGTTAATAGGGCATTATAGCATTGTTTTAATTACCGTTCAAATGTCCTAACTGGAGTATCCCTCGGACATTCTTTATGATCAGCTTCTGAAGGGAGTCTACCCATGGGATTTCTTCCCCACCTCTAGTCAGAAATCTAAATTCGCATTTGAAGATTTCTACAGATTGGATATGGTGGCCAAAATCTAGCTGGTTTTCGGATTTTCTCTCATAAGGAGTGACCTCCAAATGCTGTAGACTGAGTCTTTCCTCGACCGAGTCGAATTTTCCGGAAAGGATGGCTTCAATTTCTTCCCTATTATTTAGAGTCAAATGTTTCAGCTGGGGGAATAACTCTGCACAACATCTCCATTCGATTAGATTAGAATATATCCGTCCCCACATGCCTGTCCCCCACCAAGGTTTAGAAATGTTAAGGGAGAGATGAGTGAGACTTTCAAATACAGGAAGCTCTATCTTGTGCTATTTTTTCAGTTTTTAGATTACATCAGAATTAACTTATTCAATAATTAGAATATAAACGAATTAAATCTACCTGCAATTCCGCGTTGATATTGTTGGTAAAGTGTATTTTAAAGTGGAGATTTTTCATGGATCGGGCTTGTGTGGCAAAAAACTGGGTGAAAGCATTACAAATCCTAGTCAAACCAGGATCAATATCCGAATCAAAGCATAAAGTCTGGTCAAGCCGAAATGAGGTAAGAGCCATGCCACTTCGTGTCAAAGAAAGCAGACAGAATATGAAGCTAGAATTTTTATTAGAAATGAATTCATAAATTTTTAAAATGAGATTTAAAAAAAACCAACTTGTAAAGAGTCTGAAAAGAACCTAATCTTCCTATTTCAATCTGGGTCAAATTAATCCATCGAGAAATGTCGGGATATTCTGGGCAAATTCCTAGAACTTCCTCCAGGCTTCTATTCCCAAGATCTCCCAGGAGGAGGGATTTGAGTTTGGGAGTGGAGTTTCGAATTTTGCCTATGAAATATTTCAAAATGAGAGTTTAAACATAGCCTACTAGTTAATGCATTTATCTATAAGCTATACCGCTGCCGAGTAATACAAGTTTGAATTCTGTTAGTTTCTTTAGGCGAGAGTCAAGTCGAGAAGCAATCTCGATCTTTTCTAAGCTGGGAAAGATCAATGGCTCCTCCCACTGTTCAGATGGAACAGGAAGTCTTGCAGTTTTCCGGTTTTCGTTCGCAGTAAGAGATAATGTCAATTCCCTCAGAGAATGAGACACCCATCGAAGAGCATCCAGAAATGGAGCCTTATCTTTATCCTTTACAAGTTTCACATTGTAAGGTATGCCCACTTCAAGGAAAATAGGCGAGTATTGAAGGAGAAATGCTCCAGAATTGACGGAATGGAAGGGAACCAGAGAATTTGGAAAATTGAAGGCAAAACTGTGAAAAAGTTTGGGATTGTTCTGTGTGTCATTGAGGAATTCGAGCAAGTGCTTCTTGGCTTCCTCAAGAGTCTCCTTACTCCATTTAAAGTCAATCTTCTTTAATTTGCCCTGAAGAAATTAAGTATTTCAATTGGAATTTTGCTAATATACTCAATTGATATTATATATCATACCATAATTGCCCTTTTCTCGAGCTCCTGGGCGCCAATCTCATCCCAATCTAGGTTCAATTTCCTTAATTCCTTGATTTCTGAAGCTTTTTCCATCTGTTTCAGGAGACTTCGAATAACCTACATAAAAAGCAGAATACTCGGATTCATGAAATTACATTACAATCTATATCTTTATTAATTAATATTCATTAAAATTAGAATATATCTCACCGGTCCTTGAAGGAATGGATTAGGCTGGTTAGCCCAACATGTCGGTATTTTAATTGGAAACCGATAAGTGCTGACAACCCTAGTCGATACATTTCCGGTCTGTGTTTGAGTACTGCTTCTTGCCCTCTTTGCTATTGGCTCGTCCTTTAAAAAAATATCATTAATTTTTATTTTTAGTAGTACATGTCGCACAGAGGAGTTTTTAGAAATCCATATATATAATTTATTAAATACCTTTGACTCATCTCCTTTAGTCTTTCTAGACCTTTTCATCCTGTTCTTTGGTGACAATGGACAATTGACTGATGACACCTCCGAGTTGACAACAATAATTAACGATGAAAAATTAACTTTTCAGTGCACGACGAAGGAACAAAAAATCGAATCAAATTATTTATTTTTGGAGAATCTAAAAACTGTACATAATTCTGGGATATTTTTGTTCAAAAAATAACTTGAGAATTTTAGAATTTTGGGTTCCAAATTTAATTAAAAATTAAGATCAAAAGATTTAAAATGGACCTGGAAGAGCCCATGGAGGATGGGCCGGAAGTAGATGACCAGGAGGATGTCCAAAAAGGTGGCACAGAACTAGACTACGAGCTGCAAGAATTGCCTGAGAAAAAGTATGAATGTAAGTGTGTATTTCAAAAATTATTTTGAATAATTAATCAATTAGTTATCCGGTGGTCATTAATGTTAATTTATTGATTAAATCAGATTTGGATCATACAGCTGATGTTCAGTAAGTACATATCTATGCAATGAATATGGCCTTAAATACTAGTATAACGTAATTTGATTGGAAATTGGGCGAGATTTTAATTTATCTAATTTTAATTAGGATTCATGCCTGGGGTGTTGACCTTACGGAAGCCTTTGAACAATCTGCTATGGCTATGTTTGGCTACATGACTGACATTGAGACAGTAGACAACCTCAAATCAGAGGAAATACAAGCAGAGGGACACGACATAATTTCCCTACTTTTTTCCTTCCTGGACGAATTTCTATTCATATTCAGTGCTGATCCAAATTTTATTGCCCGAGTAAGTTACTTACTCAAATTACATCCCTAATTTCAAATCTAATTTTTTAAATGGATGCATATTTCTTACAGAAAGTAAAGATTTTAAACTTTGACCGAGAAAACTTCAAGATCCGAGCTATAGGATATGGGGAAACATTTGACCTGAGGAAGCATCCACAGGGGACAGAAGTCAAAGCTATTACCTTTTCCAATATGCAATATCACGAGAAGGAGGATTCAGCAGAAGTATTTGTGATAATTGACATTTGACGACCCTTCAAATAATCTTAAATACAATATTATGCAGATTTTATTTTACGGATACAGATTATATCAATTGTTATTCTGAAAATCTGAATTTATCTTTAATTCTCTTAAAATCCCTTTTTCATGTACTATATGTAATACAAAGTCTTTTTTATAAGAAAAACAACATTTAAAAATAAATGAAAAAACGTGACAGATTCTCTTAACTTTTTGTCAATTTAAATTAAGCAAGAGTTGGGCAATCCTCCTCAGAGGAGCTTGCTTGAAACATATTATCTTCTTCAGAAGTTTCTTCATCTTCATAAGTTCCAAACTCCTCTTCATCGCTCTCTACTTCCTCCCAAGCTCCTTCGTCAAAAAGACGTGAATCATTCTCCAATTCATCCTCATCTCCCATGTCAAAATCTTCATAATCTTCCTCTTCTCCGAATTCCTCCTCATCAGAGTCTACATCAACTTCATCCACAGGGCTTAGAGGCTCCTTTGACATAATTAGACCTTTCTCCCACAGATCACCAACAACTTGAAGCTATTTGCAAAAAAACATAACTCATAAGTCAGTTTTTAACGATATATCTATAATATGCATTCAAAATTTAAACCTACCCTTGCAATTTGATTCTCAAGTGGAATATCATCAATCTTAACATATTTAGGATATTGTTGAATAAGGAACTCTATTCCAGGTGTCAAATCTAGAGGGATTTCCATATATGATTTCTCATTCCCTCGATATTCAAGTGAATTCTCTTGATTGTAAAATAGCTTAGTCTCTTCTACTCCTTCATACACAAGGCGAACGGAATTCTTCCGGATGAGTTTCACCTCCAACTCTGGGCTTATCTCACATCTATTATAGACTTTCCCTTTGCTAATGAATTCCCCATCTCCAAAAACTGTCAGCTTCTTTTCGGTTTGACTCAAAATTGGAGGAAGAGAGTCCCAAACAAAGTTTTTAGCGAGCTGATCAACTGCATAGTCAATGGGGATACTCTTGATGACTGTATTCATTAGTTTTTGAGCTGTTTGATTGAACGACTTTCTTTTCTGTTGGATATCCCCATCCGCTCGATCACAATGAGCCATTCCCATATAATTTAAATGCTCAATTGGGAGCCCCTTTCGTAATTCCAGATTCTCTTTACATTCCTTTTCCAGTGCAAGAGGAAGGAACTGGAAATGACATTTTAAATAGGTTAATTTTATTTTAAAATTTAAAAAAATAAATGCATACCTCTCGAATCAAATCTCCCCATGAATTCCGCTGATAGCAGGATAGAGTCAAATGAAGAGAATGATAACCTTCTACAGCCTTTGCCTGATGAATTGTGCCTTGAATAGAACAAACAAATAATCTTTTAGTACTTTAAGCTAAAAACATTGCAATTTCTTAACCTCTGGGAAAATAGATCATATCCCCTTCTTCGAGAATCACATCTAAAATTGGCTCCCCAATCTCGAAATCCAGAAAGTCTCGACTCGAAAATCTTGGCAAAACCGTGTCGTTTGTAATAGGGCTGTACAACTTCCAGTGTTTCTTTCCCTCAACTTGTAGAATAAATGCTTCAATGTCTGTAAATTTGATAATATGAAATATTAATCGAATTAAAAATGAAGAAATGATTCCTACCGTCAAAATGTGGAGCAAATCCCTGAGAATCGGGTGGGGTCAAATATGCGTTTGCTCCCACAAATGTTCCTACGTATTCCTGAAGCGAAGCATTCAATGCCCAGAGTTTTTTGATATAAGTCTGAGGATTGAGGAATCGAACACTACAATCATTCGAATAGTAATCCCAAACAACGGCTAATTTCAAATATAAGAAGTTAATAAAAAAATACAAAATCAAGTAGAAAATTCAATCAGATCTTACCAGGCATTGCTCTTCCAACTGGATTGTGGTCCTCCCTTCGGCCATCGGTATAAGATGTAATCTATAAAAATAATTTAAAACTTTATCAGAATTGATTCCAAGATAAAACAGATTTTGTAACTTAAATTATAAAGATTGGAGACTATCTTACATCAACATTTTTTCCAAACTGGAGATGATTCTCTCTCAAAACGGTGTCCAATTTATCAGAAGAAATAAGCCATTCATAAAAGTCTGAATCCCCTCGATCTCGCTTAATGTGTAAAGGCTTTTTCTCCCAGTACTGAATTCATTTAAATGTGCAATTAATTATTTATTAATTAGATTCATTTTAAAAAGTTAGAACATACATTTGAGAAGAATGAAGTTATTTTCATAGGGCTAATGAGCCATTCAAACAGAGATTTTCCCAGTTTCTCACTATCATCAACAATCCCTTTTGGATTCAAAAGTCCCTTGATTAAATCCATCCTTTTTTCACGCTCTCTTTCAAGAAGACTATCCTCATTTGCAGTCTTCCTAAATTTTGGCCCTGAATTTGATTGTTGAGGTTGAGCAACCTTGGGTTCTTTGTGAGTTGGTAGATTCTTTCCATTAACATTCACTTTTGCAGAGGTTGAAGGTTTTGGAGGGCTCTGATCCTTTTTATCATTGCTGTTGGGATGTCGAGGATTAGGGAGAAGTTGTTGCTTACTTTTAGAACCGCTATCTTGCTTAGTTTTGGGCGGTGAGGAGCCCTTTGAGGAACTCTTTTGGTAGTCTCCACCATTTAACATCACCACATCATCACCCTCATCTTCCTCCTTCCTCATTCTCTTCTTATCTTGCTTTTTCTCCTTTTTGTCTTTCTTTTTCTTCTTCTTTTTAATTGACGCCAGTGAAGAGGTTGAGGGCTTTTCAGAGGACTCGGTCTCCCTCTTGGTCTTGTTTTTATTTCGCTTCCGCTTTTTTGCAGATTTGCTGGACTCGTCCACTCGATGAACACTTACATCGGGAATCTATTTAATAAACAGCTTAATTAGCTTACTTATTGATGCTCAAATGAAATAAAAAATCAAGTATTGGTTCAAAACAAAATGCCGCATTTAGAACAAAAAAACACATTTTTACCTTATTATTGTACACTGCAAAGGCAGATAGAGATCCCAAATTGTCTTCCATTGTCCGGTGGTTATCCTCCGGTTTTCGCCAGGTGTTAATTAATTAGAATTAGGTAGCTAATCAGTAATGAGAAGAGTAATTAATTAAAATTGTCAAATTCAAGAATCAAGTCTTCAATTCACGTTGCATTCGATTTGAAGGGAATCCCTCGCGCTGTCTTTAGCCCAATTTAGACATATTGGGATTCGGGAATATGAGATTTTAAACTGGAATTCGATAATTGCCCGATTTTTAATTAATTAAATCAATGATTAAAAAATTGTCATTTAGAAAGGTCATGTTATATTATGTACAAAGCTTCTTTTCTTTATTTAATCGTATGAAAATATTTAAAAATCAATAGGTTTCCCTTTAATAATAGTTCCACAACCTGTGGATTTGCTTGAGCTTGACACTTCCCTTTGTGTACTTGTTTCACCTTCTGGGGGTATTGAAAGTTCCTTCAAATATAAATTAAACAATTTTAGAAAGATTGATTGTATGAAAAAGTGTATTCAAAATACCATAAAAGTTAGACGGCTCCTTCTAAAAGAGAATCCAATATCCGAAGGAGGAAGGATTGGTTTTAGAGATTTTACAGAATCCATTTTAGTCACCCTCAAAAGTCCATCGACATCCCCCAATTCAATCTTTCTCTTATCCTCTACAATTGCATCCAATTGAATCACAGTATCGGAAAAATGCTCGGGGATAGTAGTGACTTGTTGGTCTGAAAGTATAATGAGAGCACAAGAATTTGTATGACGGACAATAGATCGAAGGTTCTTGAGGAACATTGAATTGGAAGTCTCTTCACAATGAGATAGAGCAATTCGGCAAAGATTAGAAACCGGCCTTGTATTGGATGGATCAATCTCAAATTGATCAGTGGCTTTGAAAATTGCTTGAGATAACTCTGAAAAGACTGATGAGAGCCTTTGAGGATTGTTCTCGGAGGTATCATCTAAAGGATCCCAAAGCGAGAGGTGTTGGCCACCAAGCTCTTCAAAGCTTGTCTTTTTCGTAAAGATGAACTTTGCCTCCTTCTGGCCTTTAACAACTCCTCCACCCGTGTTTGGCACCTTTGAATACCTCCAAGCAATTTTAATATCATCTTTCTCAGCTCTGTTGGTCGCTGGAGATGGTGATGAATCAAATTCCTCAGGACCTTGAGATTTCTTGAGGCAAGGGAGTTGATCAGCAAGGGATCTTGGAGGAACCTTTCCAGACGAAATAAAGGTATGATGATTATAGCTTGCTCCTTCTGCCACAAAACACTTTAATATTAAATCTCCGTATCTGCTGGGAAAGTTATCCTCTGAAATAAAAATTAACATTGAAATTTGAAAGATCGAAACGTTCAAATTTTAAATTTACAAACTTACTAATAATGCAAATTGTCCCAAGTGGTATCCCACCACCGATATATGAATCTAATGAGGGGATGCCAGTTGACACGACTTGTTCACCTAATTAACAGGAAATACAGAATAAGATCAATCAAAATCGAAAAATTGTATAATTTGATTTCTCGAGTTATTAAGTTGTAAACCTACCAAATCGAACAGATGGAAATACTCCGGGTATCCTCGCCGTAGGGCCCTTCTTAATGATAATTGAACTGGACATTCTAATTTTAATTGGGCAATTAACACGAGTTTTAAAAAGTTAAATTCGGCAATATCCCGCAAATTCAAAAGGCTGCGATTTTCAATTCCGGGGCAAATCAAAATTTAATTCAGTTCAACTTTCATTCGAGATTTTTTTCAAAAGAAAGTTTTTTTTCAAAATTGTATAACATTTTGAATTACAATTAAAACAATTTTTCTGGTGACATCTCCACACCAGTGGTATCCTTCTGCTCAATTAAAGGTGAATTTCTATTAATAATAATGGTCAATCTGTCTCAGCTGTCGGTAAAATATTTTTATGACTCATAAAAACACAATACGTTCAAGAATCGTTTAATTGTGTGTACATTGACATATTACATGTTGTAGAAAGATATCGCACACAAGCATATTAAAATTAGTGTTATTCCTTTTGTAGGTCCATTTGCAGATTCATTAAAAAGAAGATTGTCAGCACCTGTAGAGCAATGCCTTCTCATTCCCTAATTGAAGAGTCTAGTTTGTTCAATCATCAGCCCAGATGGACACAATTCCTCCGAAGTGCAACCTCGACCAACCTTAATCATTTCCAACAAGATGACCATCATCTCAGTCTGAATGAGCACCGGAAAGCCAGGGTTGGAAGATCATTAAGGTAAAGATTTATAAGAACAAGGAGTTCTAAATTCTAATGCAATATTTTGACATTTTCAGAAAAAGGCCTTGGAATGACATTGTAGATTTTGCTACAGATCTCAATGACCCTTCAATTCAGAGCTATGTGAAAGAGGATTTTGATAGATTCCATTTGCTCATGAGAGAGATTCCATCCGAGAAGCCAAATATGGTCGACGAAATTGCTCTACAATTCCTTTACCTCCTCCTCAAAGACCCAATCACAGGGAATAACAACAATTCGTCTTTCATTAGTAAGAATCAACACTCGGAGATTATAGAATATTTTGGCCGGCTAGAACCAAATCTCCTCAAGCGGATTGAAGCAATTCTCAAATCACTCTTTTCTAAAATGGAGCCAGAATCCAGAGACCAATTCTCAAAGAAGATGATTGACTGGAAATCCGGCGAGGTCAACCAAAATCCTGAAAAGAGTATGTTTCCCTTTGGAAAGATCAACATCCCTCAATTTGGCCCTAGTATTGAACCTACGGATGAAGAGCGATCTATTTTCAAACTTCTAGAAGTCATTTACCAGCAAAATGAGGTGTCAGAAGAGGATAGAGTTCTTGCCCTATTTACGAATTGTGAAAAGGAACAAGCTAATGCGAAAAACGGACCACCTCAACCAGCCCCTGTAAAGCCAAGCAGTTCAGCTCAGGATAATGAGTACTTAATTGTATGGGATAAGAATTACCTTCTGAATTTGATTGGAAATGAAGATTTGCTTCAACCTGCCATTAACCTAATTATTTCTGAGAGGACCAATGATGCAATCCAGGAGCAACTTTTTGATTTATTTGGATTTGAGAAGCTCGATTTAATTTCAAAACTTTTAGAAAAAAGAGGCTCAATAATTTCTGATCTGAACAAGGAAGAAACTCTTGCTAAAGCTGTTAGAAATAAAATGCAATCATCTCATCAGTCTCAGTCCCACCCAGTTATTGGAGTCAGTGTTCAAAGCGCAGAGGAAAAGTATTTAGAGAAAGTTTATAGGAAAGAAGAGAAGAAAGCTCAGAAAGCTGGAAATTCCCTATTAAATAATTCATCCTATTCAGGAGCCGTTCAACAAGCAGAAGCCTCAGTTGGAAATGCAATGCTTGATCGAGTATCAAAAGCTCAATATTCTTCGGATCGGGGATTTGGGGGTGAGCTTTCAATCGGGGATCTACCTAATGTCTACGATATTCATGCTGAAGCTAAACAAAAGGCTGGTTTCATTTCCGGTCTCAAGATTGTACTCCCAGAGAATTTGAAGCGGAAAAATGAAAAGGATTTTGAGGAAGTGTACCTGCCTCCTATTAAAGGGAAATTACCTTCGCATATAGAGGCAAAAGAGCTGATAAAAGTTTCTTCGCTTAATCCAATGGCTCAATCTGTATTTCATGGTTTGCAAATCCTTTTTTTATATGCATTATTAAAAGTTTAAATAATTTTATTTGAACAGGAATGAAGACGCTAAATAGAATTCAAAGCTTAGTATTTGATGACTGCTTTCAAAACAAACGAAAACCTACTCATTTGTGCTCCTACCGGTGCTGGAAAGACCAATATTGCTCTTCTTACTGTCCTCCACTGTATAATGCAAAATACTCAAGATGGAGAGATTCTAAAGAATCAATTTAAGGTAATTGAAATGCAATTTCTTTGTAAAACTAAATTAAAATATACGTTTTCTTCTACCAGATTATTTATGTTGCACCAATGAAAGCACTGGCCGGTGAAATGACAGCCAATTTCTCTAAAAGACTTGCACCTCTGGGAATTACTGTAAAGGAGCTCACTGGAGATATACAACTGACCAAATCTGAAATCACAAATACTCAAATGATTATTACAACCCCAGAGAAATGGGATGTTGTAACGAGGAAGAGTACAGGGGATGTCGCGCTTTCCCAAATTGTCAAACTGCTTATTATTGATGAGATTCACTTGTTGCACGGGGATCGAGGACCTGTTGTGGAAACTCTTGTTGCTCGAACCCTGCGGTCTGGTGGAAACGAGTCAACGAATGATTCGACTTGTAGGCCTTTCTGCAACCCTTCCAAATTACAAAGATATCGCACTATTCCTCCGTGTCAATCTAAATGTAGGCTTATTTTATTTTGATTCTCGATTCCGTCCAGTTCCTCTTGGGCAAACCTTTATCGGAGTTAAAGGCCTGAGTATATTAGATCAGCAAAGACAAATGGATGCTTGCTGCTATGATAAAGTGTATGAAATGGTGTCAAAAGGGCATCAAGTTATGGTCTTTGTCCATGCTCGAAATGCTACGGTAAAAACAGCAGAAGTACTCATCGAACTTGCTGGGAAGAAGGGGCATTTGGATTATTATGGAACGAAATCTGCTGGCACAAATAGCGAATTTGGGAAAGCTGTCAAATACTTTGAAAAATCAAGGAATAAAAAGCTTCCGGATCTCTTCCAGTATGGATTCTCGTTTCATCATGCGGGGATGTTGAGGAGTGATCGGAATATGGTTGAAAAACTATTTAGTGATGGGTTAATTAAAGTCCTTTGTTGTACATCGACTTTGGCTTGGGGTGTAAATCTTCCTGCTCATGCCGTTGTGATAAAGGTATTTTGCTAAAATATATAATATAAATAAATTAAATATGAGGTTTTAACGCATGTGCAAACCTTTTAGGGAACGGAAATCTATGATACAAAACAAGGATCCTTTGTAGACCTTGGAATATTGGATGTACTGCAAATATTCGGAAGAGCTGGCCGACCTCAGTTTGATACCGAAGGTCAAGGGACAATTATAACTACCCACGATAAACTCCCACATTATCTATCCCTCCTTACCAATCAATTCCCTATTGAGAGCAACTTTATTAAATTCCTCGCGGATAACCTGAACGCTGAGGTGAGAAATCAAGCCATCCAATTACCTAAATAGTTTTTATAATTGATATAATTTTCGTAGATTGGACTTGGAACTGTTACAAATATTGATGAAGCAATTGAATGGCTCACATATACTTATCTATTCATCCGAATGCGGAGGAATCCTCAACATTATGGAATGCAATACGGAGAGGCACAGGATGATCCACTGCTAATGATTCGAAGGAGAGAGCTAATTATTCAAGCAGCTAAAAAGTTGGATAAGGCGGAAATGATTCGATTTGATGAAAGAACAGAATATTTCCATTCGACCGATTTAGGCCGGACTGCCAGTTATTTCTACATCAAATATGATACGATTGAGACGTTTAACGAGGATCTTGCTCCACGTAAATGAACATATTTAAATTATTTTAAATGTAAGCTCTAATCTGATTTATATGAATTTCCAGTCATGAACTACGATATGATAATCAAATTAATTACATTTGCATCCGAATTTGAGCAAATTAAAGTTCGCGATGATGAGATGGAAGAACTAGATATGCTTACGAAAGAATATTGCTATTATAAAGTATGGGGTGGTTCTGAGAATGTTCACGGAAAAGTCAACATTCTTATTCAGACGTATATATCGAGAGGATTCATCAAATCTTTTTCCCTCATATCAGATCAGCAATATGTTATTCAGAATGCAATCAGAATATGTCGAGGCTTCTTTGAAATCGTCCTAGGGAAAAACAATCCCATTCTAGCGAGCAGATTCCTCGAGATTAGCAAAATGCTGGATCAACAACTTTGGGAGGATGCTCACCCGTTGAGGCAAATCAAGACACTCTCGGTAGAAATTATGGATAAATTGGAAAGGAAGAGGATAACAATTGATAAGCTCAAAGATTTATCAGGAGATGAAGTAGGAGCTCTAATTAGTCACATGAGGATGGGGCCAATTGTCAAGAGACATGCTGAAGAGATTCCACTTTTGGAAATTAGTCCAGAAGTAGGAACAAAATAATATAAAAGAATCTTTCCATTTCTCTACATTTTATTTATTTCAGATTCAACCCATTACAAGGCATGTATTACGAGTTAAAATCAACATTGAAGCTGCTTTTCATTGGAATGATAGATTACACGGTGAGTTTTAATTAAAATTAGATATGGCTTAAATCATATCCTTATCCCATACGCTTATTTATCTGTCATTTTCAATTCTTTGCAATCTTTAGGGAATGTATCGGAAAGTTTTTGGATTTGGGTTGAAGATCCGGATAACAATTACATTTATCATCAAGAGTACTTTATTATAACGAAACGACAGGTATAATTAATATATTTAATTTACCCATAATATTAGATAGATAGCTCAAATGAAAAGTTATAAAAAAATGAATTAATTCCAGGTTATAAGAAGAGAGAAACAAGAATTAGTATTTACAATTCCCGTCCAAGAACCTCTGCCAACACAATACCTGATCCGCGTCATTTCGGATCGATACCTTGGATCAAATCAATCCACTCCTGTCTCATTCAGGCATCTAATCTTACCTGAACAACACCCACCTCACACTGACCTTCTCGACCTTACCCCGCTCACAATTAAAGCTTTTAAGAACCCACTATTTGAATCGGTTTATGCGGAAAGGAATATGATTTATTTCAATCCAATTCAAACACAAGTCTTTCATTGCCTTTATCATACTGATTCAAATGTACTTATTGGAGCCCCTACGGGATCTGGAAAGACAATCTGTGCGGAGATCGCAATGTTCCGAGTATTTAGCCTTTACCCCAAATTAAAGGTTTTTATTTCTGAACTAGTTTTCAATTGATATTGAATTTAATTATAAACGTATTCAAAATAGGTGGTGTATATTGCTCCAATGAAAGCTCTAGTTCGTGAAAGGATGACAGACTGGAGGGATAAATTAGGAAGGGAAATGGGGAAACGAGTTGTAGAGCTTACGGGGGATGTAACACCGGATATGCGTGCTATAATGGAATCAGATGTAATTGTAACCACCCCTGAGAAATGGGATGGTATAAGTCGTAGCTGGCAGACAAGGAGCTATGTCCAAGTAAGGTCCTTCGTATTAATACTTCGTATTAATATCTAGCTTGTTAAATTGAAATATTAAATTCCCACATAGGATGTGAGCCTTATAATCATTGACGAGATTCACCTGCTAGGAGAAGATCGAGGTCCAGTTCTCGAAGTAATTGTATCTCGAACAAATTACATTAGCCAACACACGCGAAGAAACCTCCGAGTTATTGGCCTTTCAACGGCACTTGCAAATTCAAAAGATTTGGCAGATTGGCTCGGAATTAAAGGGACAATGGGTCTCTACAATTTCAGACCCTCTGTTCGTCCAGTTCCTATTCAAGTTCATATGCAAGGATTTCATGGGAAGCATTATTGCCCCCGAATGGCTACAATGAATAAACCTACATTCCAAGCTATTCGAGAACATTCCCCATCTAAACCCTCGCTCATCTTTGTATCATCTCGGCGGCAAACACGTCTTACAGCCCTTGATCTGATTGCATTCTTGGCTGGAGAAGGGAATCCTAAACAATGGCTTCATGTGGATGATTATGAGATGGAACATATCATTTCTAATGTAAAAGAACCTAATCTAAAATTAACTCTAGCGTTTGGGATTGGGATTCATCATGCTGGGCTACAGGAGAATGATAGAAAGACTGTTGAAGAATTGTTTGTCAATCAAAAGATCCAAGTTTTAGTTGCAACTGCTACTCTGGTAAGGCGTAAATTACTAGTATTTGAGAATTTCATTTGAATTATTGATTTTTCTTAGGCTTGGGGAGTGAATTTCCCTGCTCATTTGGTGGTAATTAAAGGCACAGAGTATTATGATGGAAAAACACATAGATATGTGGATATGCCAATTACGGATGTCCTTCAAATGATGGGAAGAGCTGGAAGACCGCAATATGATGATTTTGGAGTAGCTGTAGTCCTCGTTCAAGATGTCAAAAAGAACTTTTATAGGAAATTCCTTTATGAGCCTTTCCCAGGTTTGAATTTCTTGGAATTGAAGTTGGAATGCACATTTTTTAAGTTATTAATTTAATTTTTTCCATTCCTCAGTGGAAAGTTCACTTCTTGATGTGTTACCCGATCATTTCAACGCAGAAGTAGTGGCTGGAACAATCACATCAACTCAAGATGCGCTTAATTACCTCACCTGTACTTATTTATTCAGAAGACTTCTACAAAATCCTTCATATTACCAGCTAGAGTCTTCTGATCCAAGTATTATCAATTCCTACCTATCACAGCTCGTGTCGAAAGCATTGCAAACGCTCGAGAATGCATCTTGTCTTACAATTGAAGAGGTACAATGCAATCTAAACTTAAATTGGCATTGATGATTTATTTAATTTAAAAATTTAGGACTTGAGAAGTGTTGAACCAACTTCATTTGGGAGGATTGCTGCTTATTATTATCTCTCACATCAAACTATGCTAATATTTAGAGATAGGCTCCTTCCTAATCTCTCTCTCAAAGACCTTCTTACCGTTCTAACTGATGTATATGAATATGACCAACTCCCGGTCCGTCATAATGAAGATGTTCTAAATGAAGAGCTTGCCAAAAGCTGTCCAATCGAAGTTACACCTGGATCCTACAATTCTCCTCATACTAAAGCACATCTTTTATTCCAATGTCACCTTTCCAGGCTTCAGCTACCATCTTCGGATTATTATACGGATCTTAAAAGTGTATTGGATCAAGCTCTTCGTATCCTTCAGGTATTTTATTTTTTTCTGAATTGAATTTGGATTTGATTTCTAATTTATGTGTCTAAATATAGGCAATGATTGACACTTGTGCGGAGAGAGGATGGTTAAATGCTACAATATCTTGCATCAATATTATTCAAATGACGGTTCAAGCTCGTTGGCTCGAGGATGATGCCTTCCTCTCGCTTCCTCATATGGATGAAATGGCAGCAGGTCATTTAATATCAAAATTCAAGATTGAAACCATTCCAGAACTGCAAGAAAAGATACGTAAATCTTCAGCAATTCTTGAAAAGGAGCTTCTACACTTTATGGAGTCTAATCAAATTGATACGGTAAGCTCGGAATATTTGAATTTTGGATCCAAACTCTATATTTATTTTAACATGTTTTTTCTCTAGATTTACAAAATATTGCAAGAAATCCCAGAAGTATCTCTCCGAATTGAAGCTCATTTCGAAGGGCGGGTTATTCCAGTCCCTTATTCGCGTGGAGCTACAAAGAATTGGATTGATTTACCCCCTGGAAAGGATCTATCATTTGTACTTTATCTAACTCGTGAGAATAAGTTCCCCCGAGATATGAAAGTACACGCTCACCGTTTCCCAAAGGTTCGAGATTTTAGAATTCTAATTATTCTTTCAAAAATTACATAATATGAATCTTTTTTTAGCCTAAAGATGAGTCGTGGTTCTTAATTTTGGGAGACATTGAGAATCGGGAGTTGGTTGCGCTGAAAAGAGCAGGTGGAATCAAACGGAAAGTTCAGCAAAGCTTGGGGATTACGACTCCTGATAATTGTGGTATGTTTCTTGATTTTAATACAATCTCAGTTGTTCATTAGCCCTTTTTTTCAATCCAATTAGGTCGAGTCATTTATAACCTATATCTACTATGTGATTCCTATTTGGGAATTGACCAGCAGTACGAGATTTGCCTAAATATTACTCAAACCCCACTGGAAATGCCTTCAATTTCGGGCCCATCGAAAAAGTGATAAATCTTTAGCCTAATTTATTTTTGAATGCGAATAGAATCGAGTCAGAATTATCCGAAACATAAATATATTTTAGTTTATTTATTTTTCTAATCATATCAAATAAGTTGGCTTTAAAAGAGTATTAATTTCTGTATATCTTATTTAAAAGGTGGCTAAAATTGGGTTTATCTATTTATCGTTTTGTTGTAAGCTATTCATCTTATTAAGCAGAATGTCCAGCTTTTGAGAGAAATTTGTGAGAGAGTTTTCCAGGAGTCCCATCCTCCTTTGCATGCTAATTTATGGAGAAAAGAAATCAATGATTAAAGAATTACAAAAATATATCAAGAAAAAGACTTACTCACTAATCTCTTCGCTTTCAACTTCAAGATCCCTTCTTGACCGGACACTTGTTGATAGGGAATTAGCTTCTTTGTGCATCTTTCCCTTATTTCCCTCCACGCCTTGAAGTTCCGAGAGAATTTGCTGGATTTCATCATCATCCAACGCCCGATCCTGGTCTAGCTCATATCTTGAGAGGAAGAGCTCGATATCCGAGTCTGAAAAGTCGGCCCTAAATTATTTATTAAAAAATAAGAATTGGATTAATCTTGATTCAAGCAGTTCTTTTACGCTCTGAGGTTTGCTCGCAAATCATCGTAGGTAATCTGGCCATTGTTGGCTGCTAATTTGATCTGAAATGCAATTCATAATTTAAAAATATGCCAGATTTATTGTTTTAATAATAATACTTCTCGCTCTGCATCCCACTCTTTATTTCTCCGTCCACACCACCCACGCATATTGTTCAGAATCTTTTTGAAATAATCGCTAATCTCGAAATCATTCCTTTGCACTTTTATTTCCGCCTTGATCTCAGAGTAGGTGTCGTTTATAATAGCAAGGAACATGTTTCTGCAATGGAATTTCAAGGTATTTTAATGGGGAAATGCAAATATTTTATATTGTATTTAATATTGTATATTATGGACTCTTGTAAATTAGTTGCAAGCGTGAATTTACTACTTACAAAAGGACAAAGAACACGAAAAAGACATAAGAGATGAAGAAGATGGGCCCGAGTATCCTGTTTGCAGATTCAATTTCCCCTAAATTAAGCATTATATTTTAATAGAGTATACAATTTAACTATAGGTTAGTTTGAATCTATCTAACGATAGTTAAAGTCGCCGAGGATGAGACGGAGAAGAGTAAACATTGAGTCTAGAAATGTGCTGAAATCCATAATCTAAATAAAATAAAATATTAATATCGTAGGGATGCAGGCCAAGCAACTTTTTAAAAATAGTATTGAGCAGAATATCGTAATTAAAACAAAGATTGGCGTCTAGAACTACTTTATAAAGATTCCTCACCTGAGAACCGAATACAAGATAACCCAATTGCCTATAAAGTGCAATCAAATGGAAATAGGAGTAATTAGGACTATTTATAATTATAATGATGTATATTATTACAATATTTCCTTACGCAAATGCAAAAAATACGATGAAAAACATTATAGCGAATCCGAATATGTCTTTGGCACACTATAAAAAAAATTGAAACTACATTAACGATAAGACCTGAGGGTTTTTTAAATCCATTTCTTATATTGTAAAATTACTCTGGTTAGAGTCTTCGAGAGTTGTGTCATTGTCTTATTGAAAGAGATGTATTTGAAGAGCTTCATGAAGGCAATAAAAACGCAAACTGCACACAAATTATTCACAATCTGAGCCTCCCAAAATCCCAAGTACTCGAAATCCGCATCATACTCGTCCGAGAGAAGATCAGATCCCTCTTTTTCATCCTTGGAAGCCTCCTTTAGTCTCATCCGCTCAATTATTATGTAGCTGTTAATGTAATAGCCGATAGCAAAGATTGAGCACTGGAGGAGAATTAACATTTAAAATGTTTTGTATTGTAATTAAGCTATAAAAGCTTACAATGATCTTTATAAGGTCAAGCCACGTCCAAATATTTTTGATATAAATTGGAAATGGGACCATAAAGACTTCGATAATCTCTTGTATTAGATAGTAGAGGGTAAATAGAATAAAGAGGATCTGGCAAGCAAGGACGAAGTAATCCCAGGCGGAAATGTAGCGGAATAAATGAATTGTCCGAAGGCTCCATGAGGTGACAACGCCTCCAGTTGCAGGAAATTCCCACACGAGTCTAAAATCACAACTCGATAGAAAAGTCTTTAATTAAATAAAATGGAGGCTTACTTGATGACACAATGTAGATTGATATTGGGGTTATACACGGTAAAGTCGAGGAAAACAACACGAGTTGATCGCGTAATCCAATTAGCACCTTGCAATTCCGTTATCTGTTGCTTTGCTAAATTGATATCCTTTTTCAAGAGTACGTAGGCACCTCCTGCATTAAGATAGTATGACACTTTGCCAAAATATCCTATTGTTTTCATTCTTTCCGAAGAATGGTATTTCCAGGCTGTCTTGTTTGCAAATTCGGGGATCCCTTCAGGATTGTACTTGGATGAATCAGACTCCAATTTGGATGAACTATAAGGGGGAAAACATTCTCGAATTCGGTTGGCATAAACTGCTGCTGGACAGGTGCTATTTTGGACTCGGAGCTGACGAAATATGTGAATTAAATAAGATATTGACATGAAATTTCAATGAATTAGTATGTAGAGGTACCTGCCGAAGTCGAGCATATCCCAGAAGCTTGTTCTCGTATAATATGGAAATTCCGCTTGGATCTTCCCCCGGATTGAGTTGACTTCCGGTTTGAAAAATCCCCTTGAGCATTACATTGTTAGCAAAATCCCAAAAGTCATTCCGAGATAGAGATGTCCTGAATGAACGGTCCGAGCCCTCAGAGAGTGGCCTTTCAAGGAATAGGTCCGCCATGGCCTTTGTAAAGTAGAACTTGGATGCATTTATATTGATCACAGTTACTGGAATTAATTTATCGATTAAAATCAAGAAATAAGGAAATTTTTAATTGGATTTACTCATGAGAAGGATTATCAAATAGATTAGGTAGATTATAAGCTCCCGTAGAGTAACTCGAATGAAAAACTCTCGGCTTCGATTGTGAGCAAGCTGCCTCGTTGCACAAAATCCTGAAAAATAATTTTATAGTATTTGTATACCAACTAATGAAGAATCATTTCCATCTTTAAATAAATAGAATTTACCTAGCCAGAATGGCCATTTATCCTTGGGTGGCTTCTCAGAGTACGATTTGCTTCGATTATCCGATTTCGAGACTTTCTCCTCACTTTTTCCCGTCTTCTCTGATTTTCCCTTTTTAGACTTCTTTTTAGACTTGTCTTTCTTGGATTTGGCGCTGACATCCTCCTTGTCAATCTGAATATTAATGTCTTCCGCTTTTGGCCCATCCGGGTTGATTGGACTTTCACCTTCAGTGAGGTTTGGTTCCTCCATTTTGAAAAACCGATCATTTTCATCGAAATTCAATTTGAACCTTCAAATTTATGCAGATTGATATAGAAATCAAAAGTGATTCTCTTATGTGAATCTTCAGCTTTCTAAGCTTACTTGTAGCTGCAAAATACCTATCCTAAATCGAAAGTACCCTACCTACTAAACCAAGTACAATACATATGCCTGAAGAAAAATTAAATCGGCGTGCGTAAGCTTTATTTGAAAAGGAAGACGGGGGACAATCGGACTTGCTCTACATTTAATGAACAGTTTTATAAATCATTAATGAGATTTTGGGGCATTCGTAATCGTATACCTTATCATTATATCAGAGAGAATGCCAATG
>JAAZTK010000215.1:0-25527 GCA_036507255.1 Megalothorax incertus | reverse complement strand
GTCTCAGAGAGTAGATCAATATAATCGGGAGATGTAATAAAATCAGATGCACTAATCGGCCTGTAAATAAGCCCATCTGCATCCCCATCCAAATACCCCTCTGCCTTTTTCTTTTTCCTGGAATTTTAAATGTTTATTAGGTATTTAAAAAACTCATACAAAAAACCAATTACCCAATTTCCAAAAATAGCTGTTGAATTTTTTTCTTTTCAGGCTTCTCCACCTCCTCAAAAACATGCTTAGGATCAAGAAATTTTGGATCTATATGATTTGGAGCAAGATATCCTTTGCAAACTACAAAAATCTCAGCAGATTCAATTCGAGATGCGGCTGGTTTTGTGGAGAATATATTTTTGAAAAATTGTTGGAGGACCCAAAGGAGAGAATTATAATCCTTTGAACGAAACACTTTTGTAATAAAATAGCCGCCAGGTTTAAGGAGTTCTGTGGCTAATTTAAAAGCATGGAGGGCGAGGCTCGTCTGTGCATAAGCTGCGAAAAGGATTCAATAATTACTTGGAAAGTATTTAAAATTTTTAATATAATCCTACCATCATGAATCCAATTTTGTCCAATATTCGGTGCTCCATCATGAAGAACTACATCCGCTTTCCATGTTTTAAGCTCTTTCTTGAGAAGTTGAAGGCATCTTGGTGTTGTAATGTCCTCCTCGAGGCTTATACAACCGGATATTGGCTTGATTTTGTATAAATCCACACCTAAAATAAGTAAAATTTGTGAATAATCCCAAAAATGTTCAATATTGAATTTCATGCTTTTGTTCTCGAATTAAAGGGCTTACCAACAATGATGCTGGACACGGGCATATGCTCTACAGCCACTTGCATCCATCCTCCTGGGGCAGCGCCTGAAAATCCCGAGTTATAATTTATAAAACTCTGATTTAAAATTCTTAAAAAATACTTATTTATACACAAACTAATATTTTAAAGACTATAAGTAGTTTAAAGGCTTATTTAAACAATAACGCTGCGAATCTTTAAGTAATTAGCAAGCCAATTCCAATTCAACTTACAAAGATCTACGAGGACTCTAGATTTCTGGAGGAATTCAAACTTTCGGTTCAGCTGGATTAATTTAAAGGCGGATCTGGATCTGTACCCTGTTTTTATTAAATAAAAAATGTTCATAATTAGATGGTGAAAGTGGAAGTATTTAATTAACATTTAATTAACTTTTATAGTCCATTTTTAAAGTCATATTTTTGTATTTTTAATTACCAGTCTCTTTCGCCAATTGATAAAACTTATCCTTCCGCTGTTTCCCAACTTTTGCTTTTTTGGGCATCTTGATTACCCCTCAATTTGACCTCCCCGCAATGGATAATTGACCTCAAATTTTTAAATTAGGTAGAAATATTTCCAAAATTGTCAAAAAACTAATAAATTCAGGCTCAAGCAATTGAGGACATGCAAAAAACAACGTGGGATTTCAAAAGATCGAGAATCTCCCACGTGCATCTCCTCATATCCTTTAGTCTGGTATAGATTTCAAAAACAATTAATTTTTTTGTTCCTTCTATTTTTAATTAATTATTTACTTTTAAACCTTAATTAACCCTAATTTCTAATTACGCATTTGCATATTATGTCATTTTGTTCGCCCCACGTTTAATTCTTCACTTTTCTTTTGTTTTCGTATTTAATTTAAAACTTATTTATTAATTGTTTTTTGCTAACCTTCTTGGAATTGGGGCAGTTAATTAAATTAAATTATGTGTTCAATTAATATTTATTCCAATATGCACGAGGTTCACGCTAATTGACACAAGTTTTTTTATCCCGTCCAAAAAAACTAATTAAATTAATGCATTTCAAACTCGAGGATTTCTGGACAAAAAATTTGGCAAGATTTCCTTGAAACTGAGAGGAGGAGGACGAGGTCAAGGAGGTGGAGGAGGAGGTGAGATGGCAGTTGACGAAAATGATGACATTCTTCCGGGTAGGGATGCCGCAAAGGAATTCTATGCAAAATACGAGCCAAAAGAAGTACTTGGAAGGTATTAATAAAACTATTTTTAAATTAGAATTAAAAATTTAATTTAATAATTAATAATTAACCCTTTTTCAGGGGCATCAGTTCCACTGTACGAAGGTGTATTGAGAAAGAGACAGGGATTGAGTATGCTGCAAAGATTATTGACTTGTCTAATGATGATAATTCTGACCATTCAATTCGGGATTCAACTTTAAATGAAATTAACATACTTAAAATGGTGGTTGGACATCCTAATATAGGTAAAAATTTATTTAATTTATTGCATAATAAGTTAATATATTAATCTCATTTAAAACAGTGGAACTTCATGATGTTTTTGAATCCAAAACATTTATATTTCTTATCCTGGAACTCTGCCGTAATGGAGAATTATTTGATTATTAAAGAGACAGGGATTGAGTATGCTGCAAAGATTATTGACTTGTCTAATGATGATAATTCTGACCATTCAATTCGGGATTCAACTTTAAATGAAATTAACATTCTTAAAATGGTGGCTGGACATCCTAATATAGGTAAAAATTTATACAATTTATTGCATAATTAGTTAATTTATGAATCTCATTTAAAACAGTGGAACTTCATGATGTTTTTGAATCCAAAACATTTATATTTCTTATCCTGGAACTCTGCCGTAATGGAGAATTATTTGATTATCTAACAAATTATGTAACACTATCCGAGAAAAAGACCAGGTATGATCTAAACCAACAAAAAGATGGCCAGAATTATTTATAATGCGTTTTTTAATTACAGATATATAATGAAGCAGATATTTGAATCTCTTGAGATTGTTCATGACAAAGGGATAGTTCATAGGGATTTGAAGCCTGAGAATATCCTTTTTGATGATGATTTCAATGTCAAATTGACAGATTTTGGATTTGCAAAGGTCCTCAAAGATGATGAAAAGTTGGTTGGTAAGCCTCTAGCCTTAAAAAAGTATAAATTGATTCTTACCATTGCATTGATATATCTGTATTTAATCAAACAGATTTATGTGGAACTCCAGGCTATTTAGCTCCAGAGATGCTTCGTTGTAATATGTTTGAAAGAGAGGATGGTTATGATCATACTGTGGATTTGTACGTGATATATTTTATGAACTAAATCAGAGTAGTTCAAAGTGTGATCATTTAAAAATTCATATATCCATTTAGGTGGGCTTGTGGAGTCATTATGTACACATTGTAAGTTATACTCGTATATGATGATTGCAAATATATCCGTACAATTTTTTAAAGCTTGTTTTATATTTATTAAGGCTAGTAGGATGTCCACCCTTTTGGAATCGTAAGCAAATGATTATGCTGAGGAATATCATGGAAGGGAAATACAGTTTTCATTCACCAGAATGGGATAGTATTACTGGTATGCTCGGGAATATTCATTACTTACTACTTACTTAATATTTAAAATGTTTACAGACGCTCCAAAAGATCTAATAAGGAAATTACTGGTTGTTGACCCTACTCAAAGGCTAAGTGTGAGAGGTGCACTTGAGCATGAGTTTTTCCAGAATCTCCCGTACGCCAAAAAAGTCTTCAAGCCTCGAAAATCTTTTGCATTTGCCATCCTTTGTGTTCGTTGCATTGTTCGCATTCAAAGACTCAAATTCACACCTGAACCAATCTCGATTGATATTGCTGCGACTGATCCTTATAGAATTAAATCATTCCGGAAGGTAGGTCGCGGTCTTTTTTTTAAATAATTGAATTTTAAGCTTTTAAACTTTAAAAAATGAATATTGTTTTTGATAGGCAATTGATAATTGTGCATTTCGAGTTTATGGACATTGGGTCAAGAAAGACGATTGCCAAAATCGTGCAGCTTTATTCGAGAACACCCCAAAAACGGAACAAAGGCGAGAAGCGGATCGAGAAGAGGATGAATAATGCAGGTTTTTTTTTAAATAAGTAAATTCCAGTCAAATTCAACGTTCCTAAAATTGAGATGATTAATGAAATCTCATGCCATAATTAATGTGATGATTTAAATAACCGCCGAACTTATACAAATGAACAAACAATTAATTTAAACCAATATAAATTATTCTTCTTATATTGTAGAGTCTGTAGTTCCACAAACGAGTATACAGAGTCCAGATATCAATGTAACTTGTAAAGTAAATGTTTTATTTATATTTCCACACAATTTCTCATATATACAAATGAATAGTGCCTTCTCGAAGTTAATTGTACCTAATAACTATGTATTGTATTAACTTAAAACTTGCTATCTACGATACAAATTGTAATAAGTAAATACACAGTATAAATTTGGTCCTAAATTTGTTTTATATAATTGCATTTAGGGTTAACTAGTTAACTAATGCAGATCTGTAATATGTAAAATAATAAAATATATCTAGTCAAAAAGAGATATTAAACTGTTACTTTTAAACAAAAAAGTTTAAGGAAAAATTCTCGAGCAAATATTTATTCATTTTTGTCAGTCAAAAAAAAAGTAAATCTACTAATATGTATTAGGTAATATTATTATTAATAGATAAAGATATGGGGAAAGCGGCTATCCCTAAAGATTATTTAAAGTATTAAGCGCCTTTAAAAATTTGAAGGATGATTGACGGCAATAAATATAGGGAAAGGGTATTGACTTGGCAAATACTCATCTACAGATACTTTAACAGCTTTGAATCTTTGAACAAGGGACATTAACTTGTGGGTGCATGTGTCTATTTTGAATCAGCTGCTCTGCCAAACATCAGATTTATTTTGAAACGTCAAGCATCATCTCGTCAATCAGATCTACGACGGGGGAAAGGAGAGAGAATATATGTGCTCCTAGCCTCCTATACAAAGATGAACTCTGGTCCATTTCCTTTACAGCCGCAAGAAAAGTCGGATTGAATGAACCTGTAAAAGACAGTCAAGATTTATAACATAGATCGTTATATTCTCTCAAATAAATTTTAAAGTAATGATGGGCGTTAGATCCAAAATCCATAAAATTCTAAATTCAGAAATTGAAACTAACCCTAACGCTCTAGACGTTACTAAACTCAAAGGTTAAATCCGAACTGATCCAATTCCATATCTGATTGACCAAATTCCCCCACACTCTACCTCTACCTCTCGCAAAGTACAATTTGGAGAAATCTATCTACTACTATAGGTAATATAAATCTGATTCTGCATAATCCGGGATCCAGATTCTGGATTCCAGAATCCATATTCCGGAAATCGGATACCATCAGAGATAGATTCAATCCTCAGGAGCAGATTTGCTATACCTGAATCAATTCACCCCTTTAAAGGTTTTTATTTGTCTCGAAAAGCACAATCGAATCCTCAATCCTCATCCTAAGTATAGGATTCCTAACTAGGTAATCCTAATTGATATTGTACGGATAGGTATCTGGTATAATAGTATTTACAAACTAATGATATGCTTATTTCCCATCGGATTAATTGATAAAATACAAAGAATGCGGAAAAATACAGGTCATAACTCACCTCCATTTGCCATGACATGCCGACTCTCGAAGACTTGTGAATCTGGTAGCCAAACCGTTATCGGATCCCGTCCCCACGCACTAATTGATCAAATTTAATGCATTCAAAATAAAGTAAATCATTTTACATTAAAATTGAGTACATGCTACAGGATCAGATCTACTATCTCGAGTAATATATTGTACCTTATAGCCCAAATGAGCTCTTTGAGCCTCTCTTTCGCAAATGACACAAACCCTCGCTCCTACAATATTCAATGAATGTTAAAAATAGCCGTTTTATGATTAACGGCCGGCCGTCGAAGACGGCTTTAGTTTACATTTAGAATTTAATTACCTTCTCGTAGGCTGACAAAACTCTCTGATGATTTGCATGCTCTGGTAGTTCTCACCACTTCGTACTCAACGCAATATCTACAGATTGTGTATGTTTACAGAAATAATTATTAGTTCTTTAACCTTTGGCGGAATGCCACAAAACTCCCGGGTACGAGTACTCGAGCCTCATGTCCCGTCAATCTGTCTACCCGTCACATCTCTCCGCCATGAGATGAGATCCCCATTTCTAATACAGTCTATTAACACCGTATCGAAACTCTTCTTCCACCAACTTACTCGCTAAATTGACATGTCCCCCCCCCCCTCATAATTTATTTTTTAAATTTACACGTCTGACTTACGGCTTTGACTTTTCTTTGGCAGGGTTCTTTGGGTAGCGTAGTCTCAAATTCTTTGTAATATCGCTGCTCTCGTTCAGTTTCCTCTTATCGCTAATTAATTATTAAATGTTTATCATATATTACCAATTTCAAACATTATATGTCTAATATATGTACATTATATGTACAAACCCAATATGTCTCACCTATAAATCGAGGGGAGGATAATAGCCGTGTCTGAAAATAGTCATATACCATTATGGGGTCAAATATTAACCTAACACGTAGTACTACGGATATATAGCTAAACTAAGTGAGTACCTTCGATGGTTAGACGGCTTTGTTGAAGAGGACATCGGGTTCCTCGACATCCTCGCTTTTGGACTAGAGTTGGACACAATTTACCACCATTTCTAGCATCCTGGAGAATGGAACGGGTCCGGGTCATGACCCCTAGTCCGCACTCTTTGTCACACGCAGACCATGGACCCCATTGGCTCACCTCGCAATCTTGTACTACAGATATATGGATATAGAATTTAGAAATGATATAACTCGTTTATTAAGACCTAAGGGGCATTCTAAATCAAACTTCAGAACTTCAGACTCATCCTCAGAAAAGCCTACAATTCATTAAAGACAATGCAGAATGATCAGATGTTCCTTAATAAGACTGATCCTAACTCCTGACTCTCGATTAGAGTGAAGGACCTTCACTCATCTTGATTATATCAATTCCCTTTCAGAGCTAATTAGAAGCTTGAAATCGGAAAAGGCAATCGGCCCATGCTGCAAGCTCTGCAAACAATGAACTTTAAGAGAAATGTATTAAAAACCTCGGAGGGCATGGCTAACACCAAAAGTTCAAACTTCAAATGTGATATATGATATAATTAGACAGGGTGAACCTGTAGAAATGGTCAATGATCCATTTACACAGGTTCAAAAGCTTTTGTATGTACTTGAGTCTTGGATTAGTATAATCCCATGCTGACTCCTGAGAGAGATGGGTGTCTATCGTTCAAGTGTAACCGTTATAACACCATTTGGTACACGTTACATGCACAATAAAGGAAAGCCGATCTCCCTCTCCACCCAGTCTACCTTTTGTTTACAAAAAGGACCCTTAAATCTCCCTTTAAAAACGATATATATTGTACAATATAAAAGTAAAACTGAGGAAGCAGGGGGGAGGAGGATGGAGTAACGCATAATTATTATAATCGGTCTCAACAGCTCCTTTGGGACTCCTCCTCCGCCTCCCCCGAAAAAATTCAGTTCTTTTGAGAGACTCCTCAGAGTAGAGCCGATACACATCTTTATTTGTACCATCCTATACAGATACACAAATGTAGTACATAGCCGCTAAAGACTCTTTTCTTTTTGGTGGCTTCTAATTTTAGCTTACAAGTCTCTAAAAAAGTCATTTCAAACGAGGGAGACGTTGACGAGGAAGTGGAGGATGTTTTGTAAGGGATTCGTGTACTTTTTTCAGACAAATTCTTCCATTCATGGCCATAAAATAAGCCGAATTTGAAATATATGGGGGGAAAGTGATACTTTAATATAATACTAATAGTAATAGGTGTTTTAATATTTAGAATTGACTACTCACCTCCGCATGCAGCTTTGAAATCAGGACAGCAATCTCCAATGTTGAGGCATGCTTGGTCACAATAGCAGGGGACATCATAAAGATCTTCAGGGATGGCATTTGGTGCGGTTTTTTGGACAACACAGGAAGAATCCCTTCCAGAGCAGCACTTTCCAGCATAAGCGCAACTTCCGGTGCTCCTCCTCGGAAGTTCCTTCAGAAATGTATCATCAGCAAGGGTGGCGGCTACAGCGAGGACAAAAAGTAGACTTGTTAGACAACTTGATGATGATGAGAAGAAGGCCATGGTAAGGTCTGGGGTGCTTCCGAACACTCGGTGAGGATGAGACTGAGTCAAGTGTTACACTGGGAGCCCCTTTTTAAGCTCCTCAAGATCCCTATCTACCACTGTATTAGTTCATAGGGACGGCTCTTGGGATCTTTTTTTAAAAAGTTACATGGATGCAATATATGGTACTACGATCCTTATACTGGGTGCTGACTATGCTAGTTTACCAAAATAAGATGAGGAGGAGGAAGGGGAATAAAAAAAATGAGGGGAAAAAAACAAACACCGAATTTCAGACTACTCTTAAGACTTGAAAGTACATTGCCTCCTCATCCATGCACTTTGAATACCTTTTTAAACGCAATCTCACTCTTCGTTTGAATATATCATCATTCCTAATCGGCCCATATGCTAAAACAATACCTAATCCTATCCCTATATATATGAAACCCAACCAATCTGTTCAATCAATGCTCAATCTCATTCGTCACTTTTGAATTTTCAAGGGGTTAGAAAAGCCTAATGCAAAATAATACACGATAAAAGGTCTATAACCGTAAATAAATTCATAATACACAAGTACGATACAAGTTTATCGGTCTCAAAAACAAATTCTTTTAAAATAATACTCTTTTATTATTTTTTCCTTTTTAAATGGTACGAACTCTGTATAATAGATATAGTATTTAGATGGCGAGTGTGTAATAATGTGTATAAGGTGTGTAGATTTATAATTCTAGAACGATATAATATAGGTATTGATGAAAGTGAAGAATCTATTAGAAAATGTAGGCGTAAAAATCTTACAATCTAGTAATACATACAATCTTGACAATATTTCATAACTAGTACTAGTATACGATACATAGTACTATTACACAAGGTATCTAGATATACTAGTATAATTAAGTACCTATTAGTACCTATTAAACTTATCCGATAATACAATAAATATACCCCTAATATTCTATACGAAAACTCATTTGTTAATATGACATTTATGTACATTAGTAGTACATTCAATACTAGTATAGTACGATAGGATAATAGTTAGGTAAGTAGATGTACCTATTTAGTAATTCATAAATAATTTACCAATAATATATCCCATACTAAACTTATCCGGTTCCTACTTAGGATTAGAATTAATTATATCGTATAATACAATAATATCGACTAATCTTAGCCTAACAATAAGTTACTATATAGTACAATAATAAATATGCGATAGTAGTACAACTATCTAAGAGATGACGAGAAAAAGATATATGTAGGTATATAAAAAATTAAAGTTGTAGAAGATCATATAGAATAATATGGAGCTCTGTACAAAATAGTACCAAATTAGTGCAAAAAAAAGGTCAACAAAAAGTAGTTGTAGTTGATAAAAAATAGTATAACAAAAAAAGTATAATGACAAAAAAAGGACAAAATGTGCGAGGAAATCCATTAATTAATTATTTCGACCCCAATAATTCATAGTCTGATCCTTCTATAATCAGAAGTTAAATAATACAATAAATACGCGGAAAAACACAAGTTATGAAATCAAGTACAATTAATTAATTAAAGAAGAAGCCGGGTCAATTAGATCTTCGTCCAGTAGCGGGTGATGGAGGAGTAGATTTTTGACTTGAAGGGGGTGTAGATACGACAGTTCCAGGAAGAGGGATCCCATATTCGCTTAAAAAGAATTCAGGTGTAAGTAATTTATCTAGATTTGAATCCGAATCAAAAGCCATTTCAAGGGTAGGATCTTGTGAATGAGTCTTAATGTGATGTGCTTTAATTAGACCAGGATTCCAGAAGCCAGCTTGACAATGTCTACATTTGTATCTGTAAGAAAAAAAAGAAAAAAAGGTACGATGAGTCAACAGAATCTAAATTGTACAATATAAAGGAAAGTCCGTACCTATCGGATGCAATGTGACGAGCTTGGAGATGAGTCTTGTAATTATGCCATGAGGAGAATGTATTCTGACAATGCTTGCACACTAGATGTAAATCATTCACTCTTGGCTCTGGCTTTTGTGATGGATTTCGTAGTGCTTTAGCTTGACTCTCAATCTCTTTTCCCACCTAAAAAATCATTTTAAAAAATTTAAATTAATTTTTTTAAAAATTCAAGGGTTTTCAGGTCATTTACCGCTTCTTCGATCTCTTTATTTTGTGGCTGTAGCGTCAAATGCTCACTCTCTACATATTCATCAATATTATGGTCCAGCTGGATATGAGTTTTGAGGGAAAAGAGGGTCACAAAGCGTCGAGAGCAAGTGTTGCAGGTGAACCTTTGATATTGTAGTTCATTATAGAGATGGATAGTCTATAATAAAACCAATTAAAAATTTTAGAATTAAAAAAAACCTTGATTTGTAAATATTTATATATCTAGGTATAACTCACCATATCTTGTGAATTCTTTGTAGTATATCTCGTACATTTCGGGCAAGAATACATTAGGCCACCACCTTTAGTTGGGGAACCCCCAGGGGTGTTTGAGCTCGAAGAAGTCCCAGGAATAGAAATTAATTTTGCAAGGCTTGGATTATTTTTAGATTGAATTGAAAGTGGGATAGGCTTTTCTTTAGACTCTTCAAGATATATCCCACGAATATGCCGAATCCGGAAATTATCAGGCCTCCATAATGGTAAATTCTTTTGAACTTCCCCATCCATCACCACTCCTCTCCCCAACATCATTCCTTAACCACATTGGCATAATTAGACCTTTATCCTTCCCCTTGAAACAACCCTCAACATGGGATGAAATCTCTCCAATTGTATTACTTGTAATCTGGCAAACATTACACATAAATTGTCCATCCACTTTATGCACGGCGGAACAATGGCTTTGAGCATCTTCCCATGAATAGGTTAGGAATTTACAAAGGATACATTTCCAGACTGTCTCATCCCCTGATTTCAACCTCTCCTCTGTTGATGGCCGCCTTTTACCACTCTCTGTACCATCATCCTCAAGATTTCGGAGCTGGAAATGAATTGGCTTCTTTTCACCATGTTTATTCCCGACATGCTTCTCAATGACGGAGAGTGAAGTGTGCAAATGATCACAATAACCACATTTGTAGAGTTTTGACCCATGTAGCTTAAGATGGTGACCCAATTTATCAATTGGTACTATACTCTTTGGATTTGGACCTGTTTTTTTTGAAAAGGGATGAATAAAATTTGTAAATTTCAAAATAATAGCATTTAATTCGTATGTAAATTAATCCAAAGATCCGAGACTTACCCGCAGCATTGCAATGTGGACAAACATAATTCTCAACCTCTGAATGTAGAGCTTTCATATGAGTACGAAGCATATGCTCATCAACGGTAATAGATTTACATTCCTCAACAGAACATTTGAATCTGAATTGTTCCTTAACAAATTCAGGTACACCATCACTCGTTTGAGAAGGCCTGAAATTAAAAGAATGAATGAATTCAATTAATAAATGCACCTATATATTGTAATATAATACTTTTTATATAGTTTAAAGAATTGGGTAATTACGATTTATTTGGATTTGTTGAATGAGAACTCCCAGCCCAATTAGTCATCTTATCAAACATCATTTCCTTCCGCTCAAGGCATGGTACAGGATTCACTGGAGCTTTTGTAGGGACGAGGGTAAGGCCACCATCCTCTTCCGCTCTTCATATGTAAATTCAAATGTTGAATAATACTTGTACGAACTTTGGTGGAGTAAGGACAAAGGGCACAGTAGACGGAGGATGGGAAAATAGGCTTGTGAGAGATTTTATCAATTTCATCCGGATGATATTCAATTTTGGCTGCATAAAGGAAATTTTGTGACCTCAGGGACTCGGATTTGAGGAGTTTATTTGCAACTTCTTTGGGGAATATATAAAGATCTGGATCTGGATTGCTGGATCGTACGATTTTGTAATTGTAGACCTTATGAACGCTCTAAAGATTACAAAAATAAATATAGAAAAGTAATTAATAATTAAATATGAACTGATTATTGTATTTATGTATATTGATTATATACCTTAAAATGCTTTGTAATCTCGGCATTAACACAGCATCGGAATGAACAAAGTGAACACAATTGCTTTTTAAGACCATGTACCTTGAGATGCTCCATAAATGAGGCTAGAGATTTGATAGTCTTTTCACAATGTGCACATATAAAATTCCGGGAATCAGTCTGAGCTCGGCATGTCGCAAAATGATCCTTTAGGATATGACCTACTTTTGCCTGGTAAGTACATCCTTTATTCCCACAACGGTACAATTCAAATCCCGAAAGGTCTACAATCTTTTTGGAATCCAAATCTTGAGGTTCAAGAGCCACGACTTCATTAATAATCCTCAGCTCATCATCATCCATCTCTTTAAGCACGTTATTAATCTCATCAACCTCCTTCCCTTCACCGACCTCTTCCTCCACCATCTCCCTCTTGACTACGACAACTTTCTCTGGGCTCTTTACCACCCTCCCGGAGTCCTCCATGTCTTCAGACTCAGAATCCTCGGAATCAGATAGGAAAAAGTCATTCATTATTTGATCATCAACACCGCCAGAGTCTGGAGATGGGATTGGGAACTGTGGAGGCTCTTCAGTGTCCTTCACCAGCCCTTGAAGCACCTCTTCCATGTTCACAGACACTCCAGCCACTCCAGTTGATTCCCCATTTATGAGTGGAGGATCATCCATCGGCTCCGCTTTGACCAAATTCAACTCTGGCACGACCTTAACCTCCCTTTTGACGAGTTTATCCAATAATGTACTTATAAAATCTCTCCGAACATTAGCCGGTCTTTCTTCTCCAATGAATTGTACCTCATCATCGTCGACAACCTCCACCTCTTCTTTATAATCATCACGGAATTTATTCATCCTTTCTTGTGTAAGGAATACAGACTTGTTAAATCCATCCCCGACCCCTGGCCCATCATCATCCAATGTAATTAGCTCATGTTCACGCTGGTCAGTGTCCATTGATTCGTCTTCTTCGAATGGGATTGTAGTGAATTTGATAGAGAATACAGATGTTGGTGAATGATCATATTCTTGAAGGTGTGAACCGATATTTTCTGCTTGTAATTGAAAATAGCTACATTCTCCGCACATGAATGCAGTGAGTTCATTTTTATTCTCTGCAAAGGAAGGTTCATACATTCTTTTAAGATTTTGTGATACTTCCCCTGTGATCTCTTTTAGCTTATGAGCCCTCCGGAGGTGTCCTTTTGCGGAGACTTTGTAGGGGAAAATGCATGGACAAAGGGCACAACCATATTGATATTCACCCGTATGTGAGGTTAAATGATCAAAATATTCTCCCAGAGAATCAAATGATTCAATTACACCATAGGCAAGGCCAAATTTTGGATACACCACTCTTTTTAAATTGAATCTCCATTAGCTGAGGTGCAGAGGATACATTATTTTGTATAAATGCTTCAATTGTTTCGGGGGAGAGGCGTGCGAGCATTATTGAACGACCACGATGTACCTCCACGAAATGAGGAACAATTTCCTCTGGTAGATAGGCACCCTTACATACATCACATTCAATTGGTTCAACGGAAGTTTCAGAGAATTTGCGTTTACGGCCACGTTTTTGCGGTGATGATCTTGACACTTCAATCTCACCTTCTACGACCTCCTCATCCTCCTCGTCCTCTTCTTCGGAGGAGAATGGCTCAGGTTTAATGACTTGCGAAGAAGATGTAGATGATGAAGGGATAGGATCAATGGGTTTTTGAATTCCATCAGCAGCTGTAGGCACAATATCCATATTCAAGCTGCTGTTGACACCCCCAAACACCCTCAAACTATCCCCAATTTCTTCCAAACTTTCAGACTTTATGGCAAAGGAATCTTGAATATCTTCTTTGTTCATTCCTCCAATTATTGCATCATCTCCGACCCTTTCATTTTCAATTAGGATCATTTCGGGATCCATTGAATGAGACTCTGAGGATTCTTTACCGCCATCAACTCCTTGAGGCAGTCCACTCTCGGTCTTAATTTTAACCGGGCTATGCTGCTGTTGTTCACTTCGAATTACACAAGCTCGTTTGGGTCGTTCATAATTAAGAGCAGTCTTCTTTTTCTTATCGATCACGTTCAAACGTTTTTTACGTCGTTGAGGAGTAGTTGGAGCAGTGCTTTCACCCAATTTGAGGGTACCCCTTGTTTTTCTAATTTTTTTCTTACTACCTCCCTTTTTTCTCTTTCTTGGTGAGGAACTCTTCTTCTTGGGAGAGCCTACCTTGGCCTTTGAGGGTGACTTTTTCTTTTGAGATGATGATTTTTGTACTTTTTTAGTAGGGCTTTCTTCTTCTCCTTCCACCGATTGAGGAGTTGGATCTGGTATGGCCTGCAAATTAAAGTAATTTAATTAAATCAAGTTTTTTAAAAACGTATTTCTTTTAAAAAATACGATTTCAAACTTACAGGTATAGATTCTGGTTCAGGTTCAGTCTCGCTGTCCAATACAATAAATCCGACACGTTCTTCCGGGGATTTTGGACTGGATTCTTCGAGTTGATTTGATTCTTTCGGGATCTCTGAAGGCACTCTTTGCTCCTCCTCACCTCCACCGACCTCTTCGACCGGCTTTTTCTTTTTTGGTGACTTTTTACTACTTTTTTTCGGAGATTTTGTCTTTTCTCCGACCTCCTCTGGAGCCGTAGCCTTCTCCATTGCCCCATCTTTGGTCTTTTCTTTCTTTTTAGACCCTTTAGAACTCTTTGCTGTTTTTCCATCCTTCTTGGAACTTTTATTTTCAGTCTCAGACTTTGACTTTCTTTTAGACTTTGAACTTGAACTTGATGAAACAACCTCTTCAATGATTTCAATATCTTCATAATCATCCTCATCATCTTCTTCGATGATTTCTGCGTAATTTTTTCTTGGTCTTACACCGGAACTTCTCCTAGCCCTTCGGGAGGAACGACTCCCCTCATCCTCCTTCGACCCCTTATTAGACTTTACTCTCTCACCATCATCAGAACTTTGACTCTTTTTATCTACGGATCTTCTTCTTTGAGATTCTTTTTTATCCCTCTTACCCGAGCTCCGTTCTGGTGAAGACCTTTCACTAGATGAAGGATGTTCAACCTCATTCTGAACTTTCTCAGCATCCCAATCCTCCTCCTCTTCATCATCATCTGGAGGAGCCACGGCCGGAGGTTCAACCCCAACATGTTGAGACTTTTTTGACTTGGACCCCTGCTTCCCACCCTTGTCCTTTTTGGTGGCATGTGATGTATTATGATGATTTGGACCAGCTAGACTCTCTTGCTCAGATAATACATCTTGCCTTAATTGTTGCGCAATACTTATTGATGTCTTTGGTTTATCCTTTGCAGCTATTTTCTCCTTGACCTTTTTAAGTTTCTCATCTTCAGGATCCAATGTGTTATTTTGAATATTATTATTAATTTGATTATTAAGTTGATTTGTTTTGAATTTTTGTTTAGGGACTCGTGGTGTAGCTGCCATTTGATTAGAAGCAATATTTGGGGGACGAGGTGGGAGTCCAGATCCGCCGGAGCTATTGTTGGAATTAGATTTATTAGAATTGGTAGTGTTGAGAGAGCGATTTTGATTTTTAAGTGCAAAATTCTCTTTTTGTTTCTCAATAATCTTTTGGAAATAGAATTCTTCCTCACACCTTGGCTTATTAGGTGGTATTGGTGGTACTTGTGGTGGCGGACCATTATCCAGCGGCGGAGGATGGCTATTTTGACTTGAAGGAGGATGTGGAGGATGATGAGGAGGTGGAAGGACGCGATTTGGATGACCATCTGAAGATTTCCTTTGGTTTTGGGAACTCTGGTATGGTCTATGCTGCTGAGGAGGTGGTGGAGGACCACCAGAAGGTGGAGATGAACCAGGTGGAGATCGATGTTGGTTGAAATTAGGGTCTCGATGCTGATTTGAAGGGTAAGGGGACCTACCAGGATTTCTCTCGAGATCATGAGGGATCCTCCGCTCCCCCCGAGGATCAAAGGGACCTCTTGGAGGTGGTATAGGCCCAGACTGGTGAGTTCCATGAGATATAGGCCCAGACTGGTGAGTTCCATTCGGTGCAGAAGGTCGATAAGAGCTTGAAGAATTATAAGAATTTGAATTGTTATTAAAGTATCGAGCTTGAGAATGAGATGGAGGTGGTTGAGGGTGGTGCGAAGGAGGATTATCATTATATCTTCCTTCATTCCCTTTGCTAATTGGTTCATTTCGGGGGTAGTAATTATTATTATTTGAGGAATGAGAAGAGGGTCCATTTCGTACATCGTTCCTCCGATTATAATCCCCTCCACTATTATTATAGTTCCGATGATGATCTCGATCTCGGTTGTATCTATCATTCGGGGGAGGATGTGATGATGAGGAATGGTCATAATGGTTTCTACCAGAGGAGGAGGATGGTGGCGGTGAAAAGTCAGGTCTATTATTAGGGTAGTAATTCTTATTGTTGTTATTATGTGGAGGTGGAGGTGGAGATCGGTCGCCAAATAGAGGATTTGGAACTTGTCCAAATGGAATTGAATGAGAGTTTGACATTGGACCTATAGGGTTTTGGAATAGGGATTGAGGTGTAGGTGTAATAAATGGATTAGGATTCATTTGAGTCTCAAAAGGATTTGGATTGTGATTGTTGTAATGCTGGTGCGGCTGGTGTTGTTGAGAAAGGTGTGGTTGGAACCCTGGATGAAGTGGATTTGGGATCTGAGGAAAGTGTACAGGTTCAGGTGTGTAAGCTGGAGGAATAAATGGTGAAGGTCCAAAGCCAATTTCTGCAAGTCTTGATTCTCTCATCGGCATCCCACGTCCACGCCCCGACCCAAGAAAACTCCCATATCCTCCACCTTCCATACGCATATCCACATCATGGCGTGCATAATTTGAATAGCTATTTTGATTATCAATGTCATTTGAGATGATCCCTTCTGTCAAAAAATAATAAAAAAAAAGGAAAATGTAAAAAAAAAAAGCTAAAAATCCCTTTAAAAAATGACTAAAACTTACCCAAATTATGAAATGTGTCGGGAACCTTTTCAGTGGGTATGACTCTTGGAGCATCAGATTCATAGGTATCGGATCCATTTGGGGATGGACTTCTCGGGCCATCACCACCCTCTCCATCTCCACCAACAGCATCCTCTTCAATGTGATTCATTCGTTTTTGAAACTTTCGGATTAAATCGCAAATCTTTTCGTGACAGCTTGATAGGAATATTTTATCGTATTTGCTGAGGAAAAACACAAAAAACCAAATCATTTTTTGAAATATTTCATTGCAATTAAAAAATGTTTACCCATCAGCATCAAAATCCTCAATAATATCAATATGAAGCTTGATATCTGAGACTACGTCATCTTGCTCCAATTCAGATTCTGAAATTGTCTCATCATGGACCCCATTCTCAATATCCCTCAACATCCTCTTGAGGGGTATCTTATATTTTTGCATACTTTCCCATTCCTCTGTCGCTTCATTACGATAAGCTAAATAAACAAACATTTTTTCATTAAAATTCGCATCATTTGCAAAATATTGAATTCGAAAGACTTACAAGATCGAGGTGGATCCCTCCTCCCATATGATTGAGACTCATCCCTTCGGTGGTAATCCGCCATGGCCCTTTTTTTTCTTTAATTGAGTCGAGGTCACGCGGTGATTACAATTTAAAGATCAACTCCTTTGAACTTGAAGCCGGATACAATGAAGAAACAGCATCTGTTCAATAAAAAAAATTAAAAAAAACTCAATATTATATCATTTCAAACGACATTTTATTTATGTTTTCTATGCAAAAACATGTAAACTTTCAAATTTTAAAGGTAATTCATTAAATAATAAATCTCTGCATGAGCTACCAGACTCGTTTACACTACAAATAGTTTTTAAAATGTCCATAAAATCAAGGGTAGCTTCTCCTAAATTTTTAAATGGCAATGGCACCTTTGAAATTGATCCTTGATTAACCTGTGCCTTTCTAGAATAATTAGATTCATTCTCCTTATAATTGGCAAGATGTCCTACTACTCTATAGCCTCAAAGGGTCATTTAGACATTTAGAAAATACTAAATTTTTACTCTAGAGAATCCTTGAGACTTCCTTGCATTTCTTGGACCCTAAAATCAAAATCAAATGGACCAAGACCAATTGGAATCTGACCAAATTAAACTCCTCGACAATTGACCATTGACTCTAACTTGATCAAGGTCAAATACATACCTTGAAGCTCTTGATCTTACAAATGAATATATCCAGAATCCGATTCCAGGATAAATAATTCAAAATTGAACCCCCTTGCCTCTTTAGAAATACCTGGATGAAACGTCTGAAATGATGGATGAAAAAGCAATTAAAAATATTATGTAAAAGATGAATTCATTTGCCAACTTCCCAAGACCTTAAAAGCCATACAAGATTCCATTACGAGCCTGTCATGAACCCTATCTTTACTGGTCGTTATACTACCCCTCAATGCAATGGCCAGACTCCAGCTATTTGGCGACTATTTACAATTGTTTTTAACGTGTAATGTCATTGAACTTGGGGTCTACAAAATTAAAAGATCTTTGGACTATTACATAATTGGTCATTATTTACAAAATAACGAATTCTTAACCAGAATTATGGAAAAACATTAAACTTAAGTACAAAAAAAGTGGGATCAAATTACCTTCTTGAAAGACTCGATGAATCCAAGTTAAAGGGGTGTCATCAGTCTTGAAAAAACCATTGATTTCGGACTCGGGGGTTAGAACCTTGGGCAAGTCTCCATTTCTGAGTCAATTATATAAAAATTAGATGACAAAATTGCACGTCAAAAAAATTAAACTTAAAACTAAAATTTTTGTTGGAACACGGTTTTTTTGATTTGACTTTCCCCTTTTTTAAAAAAAAAAAAGAAAAAATTAAAACTTGGGGATTTCACTTGACTTATGGCCTGACCTATTTAATTCCTGACAATGATTAAAGGTCAAATAATTCCAAAAATGTCGAGGATTCCGACCATTGTTTAAAGACCTTAAAAATTCTCCCTATTCCTTATGTGTTTGAGAGGGTACCCAGCACCGCCTATCCGTATGCTAAAAACCTTGCTCATATCAGACCCCAAATTTCAATTTTTCGACTATTGATTGTCAATTTTGGACAATCCTCTCGGTCCTCCGGCTTAAAAAACAATAAATTAGGTATTAATTACTGTCAATCCTATGAATGATAACGTACAATTCTCAATTAAATTATTAAATATAACTCTAAGGATTTAATTTATTTTAAGGTTGAAAAACCTCAAAAAAACTGCTTTAGGCCGCTTTTTGATCCCAAAACAGCTGCCTGCATCCTCCTCCATTATTTTTAATAATATCCATGACCCCTACAGCTAGGTCATTGACCACCTTTTAATTTAAAATTTAAAAAAAAGCTTAAAAGTTTGCTTTTTAAAATGCCTTTAAAATCCTATATAGAATAGATGCATATATGAAAGGTAAAAATAGTGCAGTCGAATCTGCTGGCTACCTCGAGGACCACGGTACATTAATTGTGCTCCTTTTAATTATTAATTATAAAGTTCATAGCCTCAAATTTAATTAATTAAAACCCCTGAATAAATTGGGTTCCTACGTGGTCAATACGAGTCCTATATAATTAATGAGATAAAACCATTGTTCTAGCAAGGGGGTGCCTCTGAGGCTCTCGGAGTTATAAATCCTTACTTTGGAGGATTAGGTCAAGCCTAGGTCATGTCAATTCCAAGGGTAATTTGTGTAAAATGAAAAAGGTTGCGTTCCCGAGGACCCGAAAGCCAAAATTATAAAATGTAGGGGTGAATTTTTAAAAAATTGAAATACAGTCGAGACTTTCTCCGCTTACAAATGGTGGTGGGGTGGCGAGGGGGGCAAGGTCAGGTCGGGTCAATGACTCGAGGGGGGAGGGGATGACGTCTTTGAAGAAAAAAAGTGTCAAATTCCAATTTAACGGTAGCTTTAACGGACCCTCTTTTGTTCAGGTTTAGATGGGGAAATATATCCAGATTCAAGATGGACGGCAGTCGTGGTGTTGATTTGTTTGCAATATGCAAAGTTTTTGTAAAAATAATCAAAATGTACATTCCATTGACCAAAAGGGGACTATAATATTATTAGGTATTTTAATCTGTTAAATGTTTAATTGTCATTTTTAAATTATTTCAAGTGAGTAATTTTATAATTCTGTGCATCGAGCCCTAGCATTCGATTACGAGTATCTCGTATTTTAAGCCGACTAAATTCCTACTTTATTTTGATCCTGAGTTTTGAAACACCTAAAATTAAATTCGTATTTTAAAACAATTATCAAACAATTACATTTACAAAGTTGCCTACTACCGAGAATAAAGCTATATATTCGAAACTTCGAGTCCATATCTGTCTTGCATTGCATTGCCATTTATTTTGAAAGAAAGTTTTATTTGTAGAATGTAGTAGATCTACTTTGTATGTATAAAATAGGGATTTTATTAAAATCCCTATCTGAGGATGTCGCCCTAATTTCCATCAAAAGATCTTGCCAAACCCGTAATCATCTCTATTCCCGCATCAACAACTTCCCCATATCCTAGTCCGATATCTCCCCCTTTTTAGTTTTTCCTCTTTAATATTCAAAATCAATCAAAACATCCGATTCTTAAAAATAATGCTGTGCAGTGCTGCGTTTGAGTTTTTTTTGGTATGGTGAGAATTAGAGTAAAACCCTATTATTTTGTATTATTTCACATGTTATTGTAACATTTTTCCATAAGAAATTAATAAAAGAATATTCTAATTAAAATAAAGAAAGTTAGGACTTAATTTATTGAATCATTAAGAATAAGTACCTACTATTAATCCTAAGAATAATACTACGAGTCTACGACGCGACATACTATGCATACAGAATACAGTGAGATTAGTCCCTAATCTGAGATTACAATGCATTGTGTACATGTACCCTACCTGCACCATGCCAGTGCAGTGGGTACTATTACTAGTAGTAGTAGATCTACTCGATATTCTGTACTATTCTTAAATCATGTTTAATCAATAAAAATATCTCGTTTTGATTATAGATATTTTAAGCATACTCTATATACATATTATATAGTAAGTATCTGCTTATATTACAAAATTGCAAGTTACATATTTAAACAAATTTGAAATGTAATTATATTACGTAATAATACGTATATTCAATTTTGAATGTATCGTATACTTGCCTATATACCTAGGTATTGTAGTGTATCCAGTACCTATATTAGTATATTACATATTCTTATTTACCGTCCATCTAATTTAATCTTAGTTCTTATAAGAGCTATAAGGCTATAAGCCATAAGGGATTACGTAGATTAATTACCAAATCAATCAATTTGCAAAACAATGCCAAAAATTAAGCTGATTAAGCGAGGAAACTTGAAATTATCAAAAAGCTCCAAGTGGGGTAAATCTAAGAAAAAGGTAAGGCCATCAGCAAGCTTATACTGTAATCATATATATTCCTTTGGCCCTTTGAGCCAATATTAAATTGAATTTTGATTTAATTCCAATATTACTCCAGGGGGGCTGGAAGAAAGAGAAAGATGTCCCAAATTGTTACGGATTTAGCGTACCTCTTCAAGAAAGGGAGAAAAGTATATTAAACCCTTATGGATTTGCATGTTCTGTCCGTTGTCGGCATCCAGTATTTCTCTCGAATAAGGTATACCGTATATGTACAGCTACAAAATTTATATTAAAGTATATTGGACAATATTTCAAGGCACTTGAGACTGATATACTTAACCGGAAACGGTTGGAAGATGACTGGATATCTGAGGAAATATATAGGAAATATACCGAGACAGATTCCAGGCCAATCTCTCCAGATTTTACAGATTTTTCCGCTCGGAGGTCATCCTCCCTCCCTCGACCACCCTCTCTAGGGTATGGGGGTAACGAGACAAGTCCAGAAACAAAACAATGTCAATTTCATCAAAGACGTGTCCTTATCCTTGACCTTCGGCGTGTCAAAAGCGTTGATGTTATTACCCGGCAGAATAGTATTACAACTTCGGATCAGTCCGTGAACGATGATGACCTTACAGATCAAGTTGAGAATCGATCCTCCTCAGCTTATCCCGATTCCTCAACTGTATTCCAACAATTCTCAACACCTACAAATTTTTCCAAATCAAGATCAGAAACCCCCAAAGTAATAGCCAAGAACCTCCGAAAGAAAAAGAAATCCACAAAAGAGAGGTCGACATCACCCATTGTCTATGAAAGATCCACGAGCCCAAAGATCCTCGAAGGGGTATGTCGAATAAATTATATAATTTAGTAAATAAAGTTGCACACGCAAACCCCCGGAAGAAGCGCATTTTGTTAATCCTTAATTGATTGATCGAAAGTACTTGAAAATGGGGTCCAAATAAGTGTTCGATCACCATTTATTCCTGAATCTGAGCATTTCTCTTTTGATTTTTGAGATATTCATTTTTTTTAATGGATCTGGATCCAAATAATTTAAATCTCCCTATAAATCTTCCCGAAGACTTTCTAGAATTCCTCCAATCCAATTATAAACGCATTGAAGAGGTTCATCAAAAGATTAGAGATTTCTCAAAGAATTCCTGGCGTACTCGCCAGCAAAAATTTGACTCTTACGAATCCTCCCAGTCAGATCCAGATGTGATTAGTATAATTTCAGCAAAAGTTAAACCTAAATTAAAACATGCCCTTGCTGTTGAGGAAAGTTTTGAGGCTAGGGAGGAGGTTACAGATCAGATCCAAACCGTTCTGGAGGAACCAATTAATAAAGAAGGCTTTGATCCAGACTCGGAAGAGTTGGCTCGACTTCAAAGGCAATTCCCTATGGTCTCTTTTGTGTCAGGGTGTAATAAAATGGTTGGGGAAGCTACTCAGGATAAAGAGCTACCCCTCTATGTCAAGGGTACTCTTGTCCATCTGATTCAAAGGGATGTAATTTGTAAAGGAAAGCGTGGTAAAGGGGTCCCTCCAAGAAAAAAGGGTAAAAAACGGTCCAAGAATCCTGTAAAAGTTAGCAAATCGAGGAAAAAAGTGCATATAACGGTCCCCACAAATGATCCACCTGAAACTAGTACAAAAAGAAGATCTAGCACTAACCACCGTCCCAAATTAATTAATGATTTAATTGTCCTCGAATTATACAAAGAATATCTTGCTTCAAACTTTCAGCTAACTCTTCCACCCCTTCATTCCTCAGTTCTAACACTTCTTGGACAAAATTCTCCGTTTAAGGGTACCCCCCGGAATCCTCACACTCCTACTGAGAATACAAATGTAGCCAGTAGGCAAAAGGTATAAGTACTTTTTATAAAAAATATGGGTGTACAAATTGATATATTTAATGGCAGTTGAGAAGACATGGAAGGAGGAGCAAAAAGGAAAAGCAAGATGAGGAGGAGGATGGAAGGAATGGGAGTGAGAAGAAAAAGGCGGAGGGTGGCGGGGTCTCAGATGACCCCAACGAGACTCAAGTCTCTGTTTTTCAAGAGGATGACCCAGAGGGTATTGAAGAGGGTTCTGAAGGATCACAATCACAAGAGGATGAAGAACAAGGGGCAAAAAGATTGGTTCCTCCGCCCTTGCCCCGAAAATCTTTGGCGGAATTGTTGGATGAGAAGCTGGTTCATTCTGAATGGAATCCAAAGGTATATTTATAATTATGAACTTACGTACCTTTTTGGAATATTCTTGGAATAATAATTAATTGTGCAAAGTGTGTACTGAATAGGAAATGAAAGGAATAGACAAAGAGATTGAAATCCTGGAGAAAAGGTTTAATAGTTACGAGACAAAGTTCAAGCCAGGGAATCTGACGATGAATGAGGACCAATGGCTTGTCCTTCCAAGGACTTGTTCCAAATTCAGTGCCACATTCGGTGTACCCAGCGACACTAGGCTTCTGAAAAGTATTGAGCTTTTTGATTGAAATTGAATTTATATTAGTAAGATTTCAACTTTTTCTTTAAAGCTTTAACGCCGATCGAATACCTCCGAAGATTTGTGGATATAAGTGATGCAAGGAAGCATTTGTTTAGCCTTGTTTTTCATAGGTATAGGTCAAAAGAGAACCCGATGAAAAAGACCATTTCACTTCCGGTATATCAATAATATCAGTAGTATCCGTAATTCATTTGTTTAAAGATGTTCTATGAAATAAAACTTGAAATATATTTAATTCATCATATATGTATTTTAAAAGTTTTTAGAAATGTCCCTATTCGAAGTGATTGGAAGACCTCTAACCAGCGAGGAATGGGTCAAATTAAAATATATACTATTCAACGGTGAGGATAACCAACTCGTTCAAATTGATGAGGATTCTTACAGGGGGATATGTGCATTTGTGGAGAGGTTATTTGGGAAATATACTCTCGAGGAGGCAGCCAATTGTTTCTATTGCTCTACAACTTATACAAAGGATAAGACAAGGTACTTGAACTATTTAATTAGATTCTCGAATATCAAATTCTTTTTAAATAATTTCATTAAAATACTAGATGCCATAAAAAAGATAGTAATCAACTGGAGAGAGCAGATTTTGAATACATTCAAAGCAAGATCAAGGAAGGTGGAGGATTAAAAGGGAATCCACTCTCATATCTTTTACAAACAATCCATGATCTAATTGTAATAGAAAAATAGTTATGATCTTTGACTTTGATTTCTATTTAAATTCGATTTATTTGCTTTAATTTTTTTCTTTCTTTTATATGGGATACTATAATGAATTATCAAATAACAAGGGTTTAATAATTTTATTTAACATTACAAACTTTCTTGCGACTTGATAATTCATTATGTTACAATTTAGATTTATGTATTGCAATTTAAATATTAAATATATTGTAGTAGGTTATTATTTTATTAATCCCCTACGTATACTAAACATAGTACATATTATAAGGTTTACAATCGAATCTGGATTTTTTTCTATAATAATAAAGGTACACTTACAATCAGACACATTTCAGGCTTTAAATGCATTCCTGAATATGTAAATAAACCCCATTGATCTAGAGTAATTGTTACAGATAAGTAAGTAGTATAAATTAAATTAAAGTGATCATTTTCAAGTAACAATTCTTGGCAGATCCTACTCACATAATAATATAGGTAGAAAAACACGAGTAATTTTGAAATAATCCACATAATATTTTTCATATTTCAAATTCTGAATTTGTAGGTATTGAAATTAACTGCTAAATTAAACCCCAGCCCTTATAAACCTTAGATTACGACGATCCCCTTAATATAATCGATAGTATTGTATAAAGAGTATAAGTAATATGTAATAGGTATACTACCTTCTAACCTACATTAAAATTAAAATTAAAATTAAAATTAACTGTTTATAGTCTGCCACTAAAGTGCTTTCGCTCTTATTTCCAAGTGGGCGACCCCCAGGTGTATTAACATAACGAAACAACGTTAATACACCCAG
>JAAZTK010000214.1:0-25564 GCA_036507255.1 Megalothorax incertus | reverse complement strand
CTTGTAGGTATGCTTGTTAAAATTTTCTACCCAAATGTACGGATAGTTATGATATGAGATTTTTAGTGTGTAATTGGAGCCTCAAGCCGATTGTTGTTGTTTTGTTGTGTCTCTGAAATTGAGTTGAACCTTAAATTACCTTTTCCTCAAATATTATACAAAGTACATCAAGACAGATCTAAGGATAAGTAAATAGCAACCCGAACTCCAAGATTGAAAAGTGTCATCTTTCAAATCGAATCTATTGTATATTTGAGACTTCAGGTAAATTTAATTTTCATCTCGTTGCATATCGTACTTAAAATATCTATATCTTACATATAGGAAGCAATATCAAATAGGCATTTTATTGTAAAATGTATTTTAATTTACCCCGAATACCTTCATATTAATACTTTTACATTGCATACTAGTTATACTGGTATTCGATGTAATTAAAACAAATATTAAGGAATCATATTCTTGTACTTTTATAAACTTTATACTTTTATATAGTAGACATTAGATGATTAGATTGAATAAATAAATACCTGTAAATAAATTGTTATAAAAATTGCAAAGTTGAGTAAATTTAATTAAGAAAGAACTGAGGTTTATACGATAAATATAGGGAATCATTAGAAGAATTAGTGCATTTTATTTAGATTATTAAGGTTTAATTGATATAAAAATGCTTATATCCGTAATGTTACAAATTAAGTACAATTTGAAGAAGGAAGTGGAGAAGTGAGACAAAGTGCAAAGTGCATTTTTTAAAAAGATTCGCAAGTAAAGTTGTAGTACTAGGTATGTAGGATTCTTCAATATTTATATGAATGTAGTACATGAGTTTTTTGCACAATTTTGCACAATTTTTCGCAATACAAATTCCGTATTGGGTGTAGCACATTTGTTGAAGCAAATCTTTTAAATGGCACTAGTATTTCCTCCCTTTACTTATCAGTCATGAACAAACACCTTTCTAAAACTAGGCAATCTTTGAAGGCTTTAAGTTTGGCTACATTACTTTATATATCGTAGGGTACACGTAGTATCCGTGTGTAAAATTGTATATAGTTCAATAGTTAGAGCACTTATAGCTTTAGTACAAGAACACGTACCTCCTATCTGTACAAGTAGAAACGAGGAAGTTCCGATAATAATGTCTTTTTAGCATACTTTTGGAGATGTTATTTTCTTCTTCCTGATAATTAATTCAATTCTGAGGGCCAGTGAGTATCTGTTAAATGTCTACTTTAATGTAGTGTACAAGCCACTACAAGTACTACATTTACGAGTGTATTGACTCTATATGTAGCTGATTCTGTGAATCTGTATCATATATTGCAAATTTATATATCTCTTCACAATGCAAAGTACAGAGAAGAGAAGGTCGTCGAGTTCATATTACATGGAAGATCCAACGTTCATCCCGGCTCTCAAACTGAGCAATAAAAAGCACGTGTAATCCTGTGTGCAATCGACTCCCTAGATCACTCTCTGGACCTTTGAATTGCATTAGCCAATAGAGCATTTAATTTGCCTTTATCTCTTGAATTGTAAACTTTGGATTTTAGAATTTACTATTTACACTCGAGCTGATTCTGCATTATAGCTCGCGTAGTAATATTGATAGCCAAATTACAGTCTAGGTATGTTTAACGTTTCCGTATCGTGCATATCAATTATTCGAGATTTGAAGTCAGGAAATCGCATAGGATTGCAAAAATATTGCGAAAAAATAAAACATAAATAATAACAGTTACGGCACTGGGTAGGTACTGTCCGCTTACCTATATCTTGTCTACTACGATAATTCAGATTTCCCTTTCTCTTTGCACCCTTAATTATGCTTCATATTTGCAAAATTGCAATATAGTGAATACAAAAATTAGGGATTCTTTTGACATTTGATTATATAAGGGAAGACGAAGAAAAATGCCCTCAAAGTCCGATATACTCGTACATAGGAAGTATTTGCTAGGTAGAAGACTTTTAAACTGACCTACTCACCTAGTCCTACGCTACCCCCAAGGGGTGAATCATAATACAATACATACCTAGGGTCCTAGATATGTAGTACCCTACCTGTATCGTACTTTGATATATTGTATTGTACGATATATTCAGTCCCCAGATACGACGGAATTTGTTATGTAAACTTTAAAAAATTTATCGAGCTTAAAAACCAATATTGCGTTAACGTTTGTTACATATTCTCCGGGGTTCTGTTCTACTGCTCTTTGCGAGTCCTTTGAAGGCAGTTTTATTTTATTATCCTTTATGATATTCTGGTATAGATATGCTCGAGTAGAGTACGTTTTTAAATGACATTTCAAAATTTCAATGAGTACATGATGCGAAATTTAAAAACAACCTGGTTATCCGATAAAAATACATTTTTTTATATTCGTAGACTTCCTCTCAAAACAAAGTTCTAATTTGCATAATCAGATAGTTTAAACGACCTAAAGATTAAGATCTAGAGTTCAAAGCACTACTTGAGAGTTTGTTCATCAGTGATCACATAAATGACGAGAAAAAAAATATTTAAATGCAACTCTGATAAATAGACTTAGGATTACAATACATACTAATCCTGAGTACAAACAAATACTCAACCTTAATACTCTTTATCATTGTAGTTAATTGCAGGTATGTAGCAAAAGCATTGTCTAATCTCATCATGAAACAAATGTGGAAATGCAATTAAGGGCAGTTAGTTTCATTAAAAGTCTCTTTAAGGGTAAAAGAAGAAATAATATGCATGTAAGTAGTATATCCAACTGTATTTTGGACGGATTTACTGACTCAGATTTTGCAAAATGAAAAAAAATATGTGCCTCCAATTACATATTATAACCTCTTTCCCCACACAAGTAGGAAGTGAGTGACGGCGTAACGTTAGCCTAATGTGGATTAGGTTTACTACAATATTTCCTTTCCATTTGTTCCCATTTGTGCAATTAGTACATTTGTTTTTGCAGTACAATAATATTTTGCGATTCTATTCATTAATTAATCGCAATGCATATAGATATTACGATACCAATACATATTTCATTGTATTCGTGGAAGTCCGCAAAATAATAGAAATAGATTATACTGAGGGTGAATATAAGAAAATGTATCATGAGATAAGATTTAAGGATACGAAATATCAGTACAGAGAGTGTTTAATCTTGAAATTATTTTACCTGAGCTCTGATGCAATATTTAATATTTACGGAATCCAATATTTTATAAATTTATAAAATTTGGTGCTCCGGATAATCCTAGACCTAAAGTCTATGCAATATGCAGGTACCTGTATACGATACCTAGAAAGATTCAAATGCACCTTTAGTTTTATGACCGGACACCTAATACGAGTATCTAGAAAAATTTATCGAAAAGTAATCCTTTAAACAGGTTTTTGTGCGCATCTTATTTCGCCCTAAAGTTCTAAAGTCCAATTTATGACCAAATTATATAACAATTCATTTTGCAAATGACATTGAATAGTGTATCCAATTGACATTTCTTCCTCGACCTTCTAATGGACAATGTCCTCTCATCTTTATAGATATTTCCATTGTTTTAATCGATATGAGCATATGATATACGTACAAGTTTATAAGTGACATAACATGTCGCAAAATTGGGGACTTTGAGCTCGAGAGTCAGACTATTGATACACTTGGTCGCATATTACTACATTTGCATTAGATATGCCAATTTTTATTGACAAATCTAGATTTGCATAGTTTGGTTTTAAAACCAAATTCAGGACCAATCCGCTTCAGACTACCTTGTAAATTTGAATATACTCAATTTATATCATTCCAAAAACACATGTTAGATAAGACACTGCGCCCGCTTGACTTTGATCTCTACGATTCATTTTCCAGGGATTTGTCTTGATGCAAGTAAATATAGGGTTACTTAATCAAAGTGCGTGTCTGTCTCAAATGCAACCGTGTCCAAACTTAAATTCTCAATCATGTTAAATTTTTCAATGAAATCATGATACATTCGAGTGTTTAATATCAAGTTATTCGATGAATCTCAACTAGTTTAAAAGCATTTACATTTGAACATATTTATTATTTACAGATACAAATGTAAAGCGTGATAATTTGAGTGTTTTGCTTTGAAGTTGTTGATGGCGTACCGGCTAAAAGTTTGTATGCTAAGTGCATGCGATGCATTCATGATTTTATTTTTAAATAACATATTATTTAGTGTACATTTATATCCGTATGGAATAAGATACAAATGGTACATGTCCACAATTCTCCTCCATCTTCATTTTTATTCCAAGAAGCCTATAAACACTTTTTCCCTGCGTGTTCCAGGCTCCCTCAAGGGCTACATCACTCGAGCTCTGCGTGATCAGAATACGGCTTCCTCACTCTCTTTATCTCCATTGATCCATTTGCCTTTTGAAACTTGAACCCTCAAAAGGGAAATCAATGTAATATGTCTAGAATGGATAAAAATATAAAATACTGTACTCGTACATGTATATGTAGTACCCAATAAACCCATATTGTCCCAAAGGAGCTAATCGTAGTAGTAAGATAGGAAGGTTCAAGGGGTAGGGGACTTTGGAGTCAATCAATCTTATTATTAGGCAAGGAGCAGAGTTCATCTTTTAAGTCTCAATTGGATAATCATTTTGTAAATAAATTACTCACGTACAATATTTACTACAGAATAAACAGATTTCAGGTAGCATTGAAAGTAATACAAAAAGATTAGATATTATTATTTTATCAGCCGGCTTTATTCTAATTTAAGATATCTGTTTATATGTAATTCGTGGAAAGATAGTAGTACTACAATATTACATTTATTTCAAAATGGTTGCATAAATTGAAAAAAATATGCATTGGATTTGGTGTTATCTTACAAAACTCAAGAGTCCTTTTTTAGCCAATAAATCTCCTTGTTTTGTAATTGTACTTTAGAGTTTAATCCGCCTGAAAAAATAGTGTATCCGAATACCGATAATATCACAAAAGGAGGTTGTATATAGTATAATAAATTATGTAAATTGATTTATATGCGGGGACTTTGCCATTCAATGTAATTACATGCTTGAAGGTTAAAATAGACAATGGGGGAAATCTGATTAGTTTTAGGATTAAATAAATTAGCCAGCTCTCCAGGGGCTCTAGGAGTCGAGTGTAAATGTAATTGATTAATTCAGGTAAACAAATTTTTCATCTTTTCACACACGTGAAGCTTGCCATTTCTCAGAAACAAATTGAGACACTACGTAATGCGATTTATCCAAAAAGAAATCTATTTTTCTCTCTAATAAAATGTAATGTCTGCATACAAATACTAGGTCCAATATCATTCACAAATTGCGTAAGAGTTCATTTTTAACAGATCAAGATATTGAGATATGCACAAAAGGTGAGGTAGGGGTAATTAACTCGTTAATGCAATAAAATATACTCTCAAGAGAAGAATGAGCTCCTCAGATCTTTATCTTATTTACCCGGAGCTTTGCAAATACACATGAAAATAAACTTTAGAGTTCAAACTCTCAAGTTCTTGATTTTTCCATCTCTGATGGCAGATATAGACATTGTACGCAAGCCCTATTTGAAGGAAAATCAAATTAATATAAAATTGACTATTTTTTTCTAAAGAAAGCTGTCGCCTTTACGTACTCAAACCTGTAATATCAGGATATACTCGTAAAAATGAGGAGAAATGGTTATAAATAATGTAGGTAGACCTAATAAAAATTGCTTGTCATTTTTTGAGATTTTAAAAGGGTTTCTCCGTGGGTTATCTTTAACCAAGGATCAGCTCCTTGATCACTACTAGTTGAGAGTAGTGATCACTACTAGTGATCCAGGGATTAATTATTGCTTTTTTACCAGGAGGGTATCATCTTGTATAAGGAAGGGCAAAAGGAGCGCTGTGCTGTAAGACGCTGATCAAGTAGAATTCTTATCGTAATTTAATTAGTATTGGAATTGAAAGTCAAATGATATGCACATGTGGTCGTTACTTTTATATTGGTAACTTTTTTCTGCCGAGAGCCTGAAAAAACTTGAGATAATCTTTTTTCAAGTTTAAGATGCATGCTTAACTAATTGTGAACTTATGTAAGGCGAGTATTCGAGTCGAGATATTGAAGACTCGAGGGTCTAGAGGTTCAGATTTGTCATTGTAAGGAAATGATAAGTTGTTTTATTTTAAGAAATGATTAGTTAAATTTTAATTGATTTGCTGCATTGCATTAAACGACCTATAAACTTCCTTCTTTACTCTCATCGTTGTAGTAGTACATGTTCGATCTACTGTACCTACTAATAGCATTGAAGTATCTAACTTACAGAAATCAGACTTTAACTTGTCACTCTGCAAAGCCCAAAAATGCATGAGTCTCAGGCGTGATCTCCCACTCCTGGACTCGTATTCGTATTTGTCACATTTATGTAAAATATAAATGATAAGCTTAAAGTCAATCCATTTCAAGTAGAAGTTCCCCTATCAATCCCATTATCCCATATTGTACATGCATGCACACAATTCCAGATATAGTCGGTTAATTCTCAACGTTCCCAAAGGATATCAAATAGGGATAAATCTCTGATAACTTTTAACTTTTTGTCTCTTTCAAGATACTACAATTTTAATAAAAAATGGGACCTTTTGATATTTTGGCCTCCTAAGGAAAGATTTCCAATCCTAGGTCTAATATAGGTAAAATTATAGAATTTTAATAGTAGATATGATAGAAGAGGGGCACAAAGTGCGAAACCTTTGCAACTTTGATATTGCTACATTATCGAAATACCCCCAAATGATGCAATTGGCAAGTCAAGTTACTTGCGAATTTACTATAAATTATGCTAGTACAGTTTCTTAATACATGTACCATATTTATATGATGTAGGTATTGTAAATATATAGCATTAGGGTTCAATTAATAGTATACAATGCACACACTCAAAGTCTTAAAATAGGAGCAATCATATGGCATTTTTATATAGCAATTAATGTATTGAAAGTTATCGATAATTACGTATTCCGTAGCCCAGCAGAGTCAAAGTCAGGGCTCGTAATATATAAGAGAGATTAGCATACGGAGCAGTTGATCAGTTTTGTAGAGGCTGTCAGCTCAGTTGGTCGTAAATCCCCTTAAAAAGTATCGTGGTAGGGAGTATATACGAGTACAGAGGTACAAGTTTAAAGTGTAGAATCTTAATATACATTTCTACTTTGTCCAAAGGAGAGTTGTGCTTAGAGTACTCCCAAGTAATTTCAAGCAGTTGGCCTTGGTCTTCAGAGAAGAGTCGTGGTCTTGGGAGAGAATTCATCGGAAATCTCAACCGAGCTGCTGTCAAATGTTGAACTGTCAACCTGAAATCAGCTCAAAACTCCTTCCCCCGAATTATCGGCCGGGTTCTTGAGATTATTTTGACCCCATTTTACTCATTTTATCCGTGTGTCATCTCAGTATTGGGTTTATAACCTGAAAATAAAACATTGCTCAAAGTTTCGTCCAGTTGTATTTAAGACTGCACCGCAATATCCGTACACACAAAGTAAGTAAAAAAAGGTTTTGTTTTGGACCAGTTTTACCCGCAGGGTAAATATGTTATACCTATATATAAGTATTATATTATCTACGTCGTTTCGGCATTGTGTAGGTCCGTAGGACTGCGTAGGGCCATAGTCGAATTGCATTTAGAGTTTTAGATATTGTATTAGATTTAGTACAGTATATCAGAGCATACATATATCCTCATTTTAATATCATTTATTGCAAATATTTGTTATAATTTTGGTCATCTTGTATAGATTTATCAGACCAAAAAAGCCAATATGTGCAAGTTATACATACTATCTAAAAATCTTATAGAAGATATCGTATACCTTGTATAGCCAGACCTGCATTTAAGATTTTAATGAGTTAAGCCACAAAATGGGGATATGTCAGATCTAGTAAAATGAAAATCTGCACATTCATTACATTTAAATCTATTTAATTTATCTTTTAACTGTTAGCTGGAAATTGGCAAAAAATGATAAAATATTCCACCTATCACATTCAAGTTGACACTAGCAAGCAGCATGGCAAAAAAGAGGAAGCCTTGAACTTGTGCTGTAGGTCATTAGAGCATATGCCTTGCTTAAGTGGCATATTATTATAAAGGGTAAAATAAATGCGAAGGAAAGCGAAATCGCAAGGAATTAAATTTCTCTTATCAATCTAAATGGTTTCTCTTTGAGAAAGCCTCAAATCTTGATGGAGCAGGAGCTTAAACCAACGCCAAATTGAAACCGCAATCTTCTACTGTATTACAGCTACCTATTCAAATCATACTGGATTTTATTAGCGGAATATCATGCAAACAATTCCAATTGTACAATATACGGCATTTCAAATATAAGCTTAACCTTTCCATATGAAACAAAATTTTTAAGGAAAGTTTACAAAATTTCTTCATTTCACATTTCATAATCATTTGCAAACATGCATATGACACGTATATTTGTTTTTATTGGGATTTACATTTGAAATCGACAATCCCTGACCCTTTAAGCTCTATATTATTTTTCCATATATTATTACGAGGGTGGTCATATTATATTTAAGTGTATCTATACATGTTTACACAAGATAGCTATAAAAGTTTATCTTTATCTGATTCTGGACCGGGCAAAATAAGAAAGAATGGGGTGAACCCAAAAACCGATATTTGCACGCTTTTGGACCTTTGTTCCCCCAGTTTAGATGGCCGAGTCCACTGTTTCTCTTGTCAAGTGATCAAATGTTAAGGGGAATTTATTGTTTTTATATTATAAGATCAAATATCAGTAGTATAAATAGCGATAGTAGGCCGGATAAAGTTGAGACAATAAGAATTTCCTTATCCCTTAGCCGGAGGAAACGACAAGACTCTCCTTTTTTACATCCTCCCATTGGAATTTCTTAACTTTTTATTTGGAAATACAAATTCCAGACTGACCCCTTAAATTATGACGCAGGTAGCCATTAATCTTATCTATCCATATTAGGAGGTTCCCTTTGTTCTTTAAGAAACCCCACCAAATTAATAAAAAATCCTATCTCAAATCAATATATTCTGACGCGAGTGTAGCAGCTATTTAACTAGTGTTCATTAACGCTTATCGGCTCCCGATTTTATATCTAACTTGAAATCATCCAGGGGTTAATACAAGTCAAGTCCCGAATGAATAGAGGGGTTTTATAAACTATTTACATAAAGCCTTTATATTGTACTAATTATCCAGTAATAAAATAGGCATATCATAGGCTTTTAAGGCTTTAAGCATATGTTTCATGAGTACCCAGCCCATTCATAATTTAAGTATAAATTTAGACACATTTTAATAGTGTAATTTCAAACTTCTAATCAGTACATTTCTTCATTTCAACAGGTTCACAAACATCCAAATTGACTGACATTGGAGCTCATAAATCCGCCATTCGGCCGTTCAACGGACGACCTCTAATCTTCTCACACTTACTTTCCTTTGGATTTTGCAATAAGCTCCCTATAAGAGACGCCCCTATGCGAAGAAGTCTTACGAGAAGAAAAAGAAGATAGGCTCGACCCATCTTTGACATTGCACCGTGTCTGCCATTCATTCCCAATTAGCTAAGATGAGTGTAACCGAACTTCAAGTTATTCAGAGAGTCATTCAGAGGACGACAACAGAGACAATGTCAAGCAAACCTTGCCCTGGAAGGTTTCTTCTCCCCAAAGAAGGTAAAATTTGTATACATTTTGGTAAAAAAGAGCTCTTAAAACTAATTAAAATTTTGGAAAATTTTCAGATGGAGATCAGGCTGACCTCGGTCTTGTCATGAGAATAGACGGTGGTCTCAAAGGAGGCCGTAGCATTGTCCCAGTGTCCTCGATCTGTGGCCAGACTAAAGCCTTTGCACAAATAGCCCTTTGGACTGCCTCACTCCTTCATTCTGTTCGTAACGCCATTTCCAGTCGACTCAATCACGTAAGTAAATCATTTAAAATCCAGTTAAATCCTCTTTAAAATCAAATAAAGATAAGAAAAGTATATTTAACAATTTTTTTTACTTATACCGATAGATCAACGACTGGATCTACGAACAAGTGAGCAAATTGCTCCCGGTCCTCGTCTATTTTGAGCCTCCTTGTACTCATCCTCCAGTTCTCAGCCCTGGTCTTTCTTGTTGCCATCTCACAAAAGTCGATTGGTTTCCTCTTCCTCCTCAGCTGTATTGCTCTCCTAGTTTATGCTTATACATACTCAATGACTGCCTCTGAAGCTCCTCGAAGGCTCTCCACTTCAAAGATCCCATCCTCAACGGCTACTCCAGTCTCACTTACCCCTTCTTCGAGTACATCTTCGCTAAACTGCTCAGCCTATTATTAAATCATACTCCTTTACCTTACATAGATAATAATATATTCGTATTTATCGTTCAATTTCGTAGATACTAGATATTGTTTTTTTAGGGATCAGGTTTTTCAGTTTATCTGGGTTTTTCAAGAAAGGGGTGGGGGAATCAGAATAATATCTCTCATTTAGTAATTTCTCTCGCGAAAAAACTCCAGTTCTAGCTTTCATCATGATATTCAATTTTGAAATAGCATCACAAACTATACCGTAATACATCCAGATATTATATCCGTATCACTATCAATTTATATAAACTCCTATGATAAAGTGTATCCAATAGCCTTGTAAATTTATATACCTATATCGTATTTTCTTATTTGAAACCTATTAAGCCTATATATTCGATTTAATTGCAAGTACTGTGTGCAAATACTCCGTGTCACAAAAAGGTTGAAGATTTCTATTAGAATTATATCGGCTTTATGAGCCCTAAAGAACTTTGTAGTTTTTATATAATCTTGCAATCTAAATTCCTTTGAAATACTCTTATACTTTAATTCTTCCATCATTATATAATGTCATTTAATCTAATCCTAATTCTAATCCTACGTTGTAAATACTCCTATATCTGCCATTTACCTACAATACTTTATAATATTTCTATACCGTGCTAATATAGCATAAAATGTGGGTGGACTGCCAGATGAAAAAAGACAAATAATTTTGTATTTTGTATTCGTAAAAGTCAAATTAAAGGTTATAGGATTCAAAAGGAATCTTCGCAAAATGTTAGAATTTACTACAATATACGATATGAATATATCACATGGGTATTTACTTACTATTTATTAAAAGTAGGTTATACTATTATAGTAGTACTAATCCATAAGGATTTGAAACAACAATGTAAAAAATAGTCTAACGTTGGGGGATTCACATTCTCTCTATATATCAAAATATCAAATTGTATACTTAAAGCTCTTTTGAGGTTAAAATCAGATATAAAATGTATTTTTCAATTTATATCAAATATTATACATGTAATATTATGCTACATTACTACTACTCTATTCATAAATGTCAAGTCATTTTGTGTTGGTGGAAAAATACGAATAATCGAAAGAAAGTGACGAAAAGATTGAAAAAAAAATGAATAATAAAATTTAAATTAAGAATTGTAATATTTGATCAAGTTGTTTTTATTCTATAGTTCATATCAAATCAAAAGCAAGTATAATACCTACAGCATTAGATATATTCATATTGCATTTTATTGTACTTTACTCGTACGAGACTACGAGTATTATAACAAGAAAAAATTCATTATCTTTTAAATATATAAATACCGAAAAATAGCAGAAATATTTCAATGAGGAATTTAGATTTAGCTATCCATATCCATATCTGTATTTGTATTATGATTTTTTTGCTCAATATGAAACTTTCAATATGAGAAATGAAAGAATTTTGGTCATAAAAAATGCAACCGACTTTCATTGCATTGTACCGATTTTATTGATATGAGATTTGCAAATTTGCAAAAAAAATCCAATACGGCTTATTTGAAATGATGAGGTTACTATTTTCTGATTTGATAAAGTATTCCAGGAAGACGCAGATATTTCAAATCAATTCCGTATCTTTGTTCCCATCTCTCAATGCCAATCAATTTTGTAAAGGATACGTGTGGAAGCTAATCTACTCCAATACTACTAGTATCCGTACTATTATACAAATTGTACCAGGAGGAAAAAGATAAATAATAGAGATGTCTAGAATTCCTTAACAGGCAGACATGTAAATTGTTCTCATACCTGAGTAGTCTACATAAACACGAATCACGGCAAGTGTTTCAAAAGGTAATTTCCATAATGTAAAAAAATAATAAATGGTAATATGAGAGAATCATGCGGAGAAAGGAAACAATCAGAGTTGATCAGTTTTGCTTTATGTAAGAATTCTCGAATACTCGTAGGTACATTGCATAGGTTAGGAGAAAGTGGAGAAAGCGAGATTGCACAAATACGGATACTGATACAATACAGTATGCATCTTATTAGCCCCCAGAAAGGAAAGGGCAATAAAGAGCATTTTTTTGCAGAGAATTTGCCCAAGGGTGTACGGTTCGATTCACCAAATTGAGATAAAGATTTTGGGGGAGAATATAAAATAAGGCCTTTTACCCTAATACTTATTTATAGGCTTGGGGCCAAAAAATTGGCAGAGATAAGATCTATCCAAACACATATGCCGTTTTACTTTGGTGTAGTCATTTGTTCTTTTTTTCGGAGCAAACATTTCATTCACTTTTAAAGGCCCGTGGCTTGTTAAACTACTATCTCTTATTTTTATGGGAAGTCAATTGACTTTTTGGATAGAGTCCCATGGCTAATCCTATTATTTATATGCTATACGATCCTATAAGGTGGAAAAACATTTGAAGTATCCCATATAACTCATGTCCAGGCTCAATCAATGTTTAAACCGCCTTTCTTGTTCCTAATCCATCTCAAAGAAAGCCCGACATGTTTTTTCCCCTTTTAGATCTGAAAAACAATGCCGGAAAGTGGTGTCTCACTGTCTCTTGAGCTTAAAAAGGAATGAAATGGATACACTTTGAAGATGTAACTAGCTTGAATGATGTCTGAGGATAAGTCACGTCGTCTAAGCCCCAAGAAAGGTTTGCCAATAAAAAAAGGGGAGCATTATCAATTGGCAATGAAATTTCATTTGGAGGCTGCTCTCAATTTTGATGAAAAAAATCACCCAAATGCACACGAGTCAAAAGAGAAAGTCCTTGATCTGTCCAAGCTTTCCTGCTCAATCATGTGTCATTTTGTGATCCAATCTAATTTCCTATCATGTCTGGGTCACTAGGATTCGGCAGCTTCTCAATTCCAATTTATTTAGTTTTCCAATTGACTTTGACAATATTCAAGAAAGAAAAAAAGCCTTTGGTCCGGGGGAGTTGAGGAAGGAAATTGAATTTTGGGTATTGGAAACATTTTAATCAAGTACAGTCGATTCCAATTGGCTTCTAATACCTTTGTGCATTTCATGAACTGGAGCCAGAATTTTAATGGAATTCGCAAATTGGGTGTCTGACCTTTTTTCCGCAGAGATACTAAAATTAAATGCAATGAGCTAAGTATTAATTTGAATAAAATGGAAATAATTGGAGGTTTTTTATCTAAATTTAATAGGGAGAGTATTTGAGTCTAAGCAGGTTCAAGATTTCATTTTACGAGTAAATTTCTCGTATCGGAGAAGGAGAAGCAACAGAGCTCCGGTCTTAAATGCGGTAATAATAATGAAGGAAAAGGAGAGTCGATTGGTTGGTCTCGCCGCTCGGCCAGGATCCGGATGCCCATGGTGGTGGTGGGTGTGCATTCCTCAGCCTTCTTTCTCTTCCTCCTCCCAGTTCATTAAGTTTTATAGGACTTTCTGCTCTTTCCCAACGCAGCCCGTATTTTCATACTAACTATATGCTTTGGGGGGTTCGAAGAAATCACTATGAAATCCAGCAGTAAAACCTCGAATTTTCGAGCTGCTGAGGTCGAGGAATCGATTCGACGATTCCTCAACTGCTGCTCACTGGAGAAATGCACTGAAACAAGTTCATTCCATTATCCGTAGAGTACAGGGAATGCAAAAATGGCTTTCCCTTTCTCTCTGCAAGCACTCAAAATTTTATTCACGACTCCCATATTGCATTGTATTGGATTATTCCCAGGTACGCAATAAGGTAGTACTACGGAATACAGTGTATTTTTTACACTGTTTCAAAATATTTTGTTTACTAAAAGTACGAGAGTGGAATAAGAAAGAATTAAGCTTGAAATATATAGATATTTTCAGCTAACTCCTACGCTATCGCATCCCACCTTTTATTCACCCTATATTATTATTCAGAATTTTAGATAAGCTTTTCTTTCTTTTATATTGTAGTACCTGGCCAAATAACACTCAAATCCAAATCACAAAAATAAGACATTTTTTCGCATAAAAAGAATTTACTGGTAACTTTCTTCGTAGCACTTTAAACATCATCCTTAAAAAGTAAGAATCTTTTTATAGGCAGAGTAAACAGAGATTATTAATACATCTTTTGCGCATTCTCTTCTATTCTACCTACCTATAGGTATTTTCTTTAGGTGAAATTTAGAAAGTGTAAAAAACAAAATTTAACCCATATCTTTTACTAGTAAAAGTTAGGCAAACTTTGATGAGCATTGGGTAGCCTGTTCCTTTGTAATTATCTATGATTTCAATGGGCAAAAGAATTTGAGAATTTATCCCAGTACTGAAACCGCAAAGCTTTGGTGAAAACTTTGAGGTATGAGGCTTTTGAAAGTGCTTAAAAATTACCTGCCATCAAAAGGCGAGCCTAGAGACGTCCATTTAATCCTAAGCGAGACAAACACAGGCACTCATTTGATGTACGAGAGTCGAAGAGGGTGAGCAAAATGAGTTTTCCTCATGTTTCGGCGTTGGTGGTGAAAGTGGAAAAGTTTTTTTACTTTCTCCGAGAGCTTTCTCTTTTTTCATAAGCCTCCAAAGAAAAAATGTGGCCATGTAATAATCTCTCCATAAGTATTAATACTTCAATTCACTTTTGTGAGAATATCTTTCCATCGGCTCAAAGATTTGCAGACTCTCATTCGACTATAGTATTAATCTATGTAGTACTAAGAATATACACTTTTATGAATATTACAGAGATCATACTACTCGTACTACGTACTACGATAAGCTAGTAATATTAAAGTACAACCAGCATGGTCAATTTCCCTCAAAATCCTCCCATTCCAACCACTTCCTTCCTCCCTTTCTCCCCCCATTTCAATGTGTAACCCCGAAACTAATACTTGTAATATGTGTCGGTATACTTTATGACATTTTCGATATCCCCCTTCCCCCCACCCTCCCCAATGGCCCCACTGAAAAATTGGATTGTAACACAGTGCATTGTGTAAAGGCCAGAAAAATTCCACAGCTCCCCCCATGCAACTGTAATAACTGACAATGAAAATGCCAATAATACCTAGAGAATATGGACAATATCCTATTACTATTTTCGAGAGATTTTTTGCCTTTGAATTCTGAGCCCTCTTTTTTATTACGGCCGGAGCCAAATCCGGCCTAATATGGTAAGTAATATCATTTGTATTTCTATAGGCTAAAAGCCCCCCTCCATGAGTTATAGGGAAAAGCAGAGTACAATACAAAATGGATTCAATTTCTCCTCCTCACTGAAATCCTCATCCTTCCACCAATACTCCATCTTTTTCCACTTCTTTCTCTCGAAAACCCCAATCTTCCAATTCTTCGATCCCGGCCGTAGAAGAAAAAGTAACAGCTTTTTTGTGTGTGCTCTGAAATGCACGTATTCAATGGAAGAGAAAGTGCATTACAATTTCTCCATATACTCCGTACTAAATCCTGAATTATATTATAATATCTCAGAATTCTGGGGGTCTTATTGTAAAAAGCGTTGGAGTCTGGATTCTTGCTAACAGCGCACATTAGGTTAATGTGCACTATTTTATTTGTATTCAAAAGGTAGGAATTTACAAGGAAAGAAACACCATTAAATAAATGGGATTTAACTACTTAAAGGGATGAAGGAGATGGATGGATGAGAGAGAACTCGAATACTCTGGAGTAAACCGGTGAAACACCGGAAGGAGGAAGTGGCATCTGACTTTAAATGTGGAGATTAATGAGTACCTACTTCTCCCTGCCGGATTCCGGATTTGTTAATGAATATTTTGCAAAATCTCCAAATGGGTCCAAAATCTAAATGGGAAACGACGTCATTTTGCAGATACAATTAGGTCGCTAATATTACCACTTTGACTTTGCATTAAGTTTGAATAAAATATTCATATTTTGTTTATTCGTCCGTATGTCAGTTCCAGACAACTTGAGTTTGAATACCCTAAAGTTGACTCGATATTCACATGAACTTTGAACTATTTACCCGCTTAGAAATATCACACGAGTGCCACTTAAGGTCTTTTTAGTGTTTACATATTTCTGTGACTTGTAAAAACTTGCTCCATTTTCAAATTGGTTCCAATTTGAAATGCATTATACAAATAAGTTGTGTAAATACAGGGCGCCGGGGTGTGCAATTTTTCCTTTAACTTGGCATAGGTTTTTGCAAATAAAAATGATCCTTAAAAAGTTTTCAAAGATGCATTAAATTCGATATATCGGTAAAGTTGCAGCATGTTTTTTTCTTAACCTACCAAAATATCGATACATAAAACATGCAGTAGTAAAGTAGAAGCCTATTTGTTATAAAAACTAGTTTGTCAGTTTTGAGCGGCGAGAAATTCGGGTAAATATCCTTTGTGGATTTCTTTGTTGTATTCTTTCTTCGGGGATCGCGAGGAAACTTGTAAAGACCTCGAAGAAGTCGAAGAAAAATCCAAAAAAATCTTCACCTTCGGATCCTTCGCCAACATTTGAATATTCTAAAATTCTCCAAAGGATAACTTCGAATGTGTGAACGCTCATGCATAATGAGGAGCATGTATCCTCCGCCAACTCGACTCTTTCCATGCATCTTTTCAAATAAATATACTGCAGTAGTGAGAGAACAAAGAGTTCCTTTTGAGCACACAGCTTGAAAGATTTCTGTGTCTTCCGATTTTGCAAACACTTTACGAAAATAATGGTTATACCGAATATCGGTTAGTTCGCAGTTCACACTGAACTAAATAATAATAATATCTCTCGGGAAGTGCATCTAAAGAGCGGAATAGAGAGTTAGAGAATATAGAATTCAAGTGTATCTTGCTCGGAAAGCGAGCGTCTGACTTGTGTAAAGAACCAGGGGCATTGCCGACCCGTAAAAGCGAAACCGGAGGAGGAAGGTAGAAGTCAGTAGGGTGAGGCAGTCAGTAAACCGATAGGATCCGGGCGAGACGCATCTAAACTTTTTATATAGCGATCCTTGTGTGCCAACCAGATTGAAAGTACACTAAAAAACCGAATCTACGCATATTACGACGATATTTTAACACACTCACCGAGATCGTATTTTGTCACTTTGTGTGAAGTGATTTGACATATCAAAATATATATCAAATCAAGTTTTTTTAGATTGGAGGAAAGTGTTTGAAAGTGAGTGCTTCATTGAGATTTTAATAAGCTTCCAAACCCTCCACAGATAATATCCTTAATACAATATTATACAATTCGGAAATTGGATTCAGGCAAAGATTTTGTTTGGTTAACCTGCTCCATCCTCTGTATTTCTTATTAAGGAGCGGGGCTTCGAGAAACCTCGAGAAAGATTTTGGGTCCATGATAAGTAAGTTGTGGGGAGAAGCTCAGGCCTGAAGGTGTTTACTTTATTGGGAAAGATCGTAAAGTCACGGTATAAAAGGTAGATCGAGACCACAGACAGTAAAAGTTAATTTGGAAGCAATAAAATTGTTTGGGGAATGAGGGGAAGAGTTTATTTTGTACATTTTATCTTTTTTTCCCCATTTGCAAAGAAATTATACTCGTATAGTCTGATATTTTACTACTATTAGCTCGAGCGTTAAACAACACTTTTTCATATCATTCGAGAAATACTCATATATAAAAAAAATTCCATTTCCCCCTCGTTTAAATGTTTCACTCTCGAACTCCTTGAAGCAAGCCGTGTGTAACTAAATGTAAGACGTAATGTAATATTTACTCTGAATATATTCGCTCATTCCGACCCTTGCAATAAAATTGTTTGGGGAATGAGGGGAAATAGGAGAGTTTATTTTGTACATTTTATCTTTTTTTCCCCATTTGCAAAGAAATTATACTCGTATAGTCTGATATTTTACTACTATTAGCTCGAGCGTTAAACAACACTTTTTTTATATCATTTGAGAAATACTCGTATATAGAAAAATTCCCATTTCCCCCTCGTTTAAATGTTTCACTCTCGATTCCTTGAAGCAAGCCGTGTGTAACTAAATGTAAGACGTAATGTAATATTTACTCTGAATATATTCGCTCATTCCGACCCTCCTCATTTATCTCTCGTCGGAAGAGAAACACCTTAATGTCAAGCTCGGTAAACCGCGTAAATATACGAGCAAATGAATAATTAAAGGGTTTCGGGGGAGGAAGTATGTTCGGAAATGAGAGTTTTTATTTCGTCCGAGATCTACGAGTTTTATTACATGAAGTAGAGCATGTTATTTCGAATATTTTACCTCGTAGAGTTAATAAAAATTAACCAAGTTACTTTCCCCCATATAATTTATGAATAATATAATTGAAAGAGTTTTGTGTATTAGGGCATAAAGTTTTTAGATTGAATGTGTCACAAGAGCCATTGGAAAAATCAAAGATTTATTAAGCCAGGGATTGAAGCAATCGATCTTTTTCCTGGGGTTCCCCTTTCTCCCCCGAGACTTTAATGAAATCTCTTTGTCTATCAGATATTTATTTGTACACTTGTATATTCAGCCTGGAGCTCTCTCATCTGCAGCTGACTCCTCCTCCCATTCTTCACCCACTTCCGATGATTGAATCCGACTAATTCAATCTAAAGAAAACAAATTTGAAATTCTGCACCAGTGAAAGTTGGGAGATTCTTTACACAGGGAGCAAGAAGTGTAGCCCGATTAACTTTGCTTATTATTTGGAACAAAAAGCTAAGAAGATCAGTTTGCTCCGACTCTCTCTTTCGGCCTTTCTTTAATAATAGATTTATACAGAACCAGAAGCATAGCCTAGAACAATCGTGATAAGCTTATGTTGAGGGTAATATCAAAAGAAGAAGCCTGGGAAAAGTGATAGGACAAGATCCGAGGTGAAAAGTGTAGTGCTTATCTTGAAACTCGGGAAAGAACCTGACAATGATCTTCCCGGAGCTTCACCTCAATAGAGATGGTCATATCGACCAGTCCGGGGACTCTTTGTGTGGTTGGTTAACATATTAAACTACAACCTAGAGAAAGGGATCCTTTTAAGAGCTCCTTCATCGATCTGATCTGAAAGGAAAAAGGATACACCTTTCCAAGTGAAGAGTGATATGTCAACTCCTTTTGTGGTTGAGCATGTTTATTTGAGAATTCCACGCAAAAGGGAAGAATCAACAAATCTCTTTCACAATCCTCTCCGTGATTCTGTGCTAAAATGAAACAAATCTCAAATTGAGATTAACCAAACAAATGGAAAGGCTGTTTTTATACTTAAATGCACTTGAAATGAAATTGGATCAAATATCTCCATTTATACTACTCGCTGAATTTACGATAAATATATATCTGCGTGTGATAATGTGTATTTTTGAATGTCAATGAGTGTCCTGAGAGGATCCAACTCAGCCTTGATTTGATATCATCATATCACCCCCTTTAATAGATATCAGTCCCCTATGCGCCATTAAGTGGTCGGATTTATTTCCGGAAGAAAGTCGTCCGTAAAATCGGAGCTCTCCGGCAAAATAATGCATCACCGTAAAGGTCACTCGACAAATCACACCATCTTTGAGTAAGTTCAATTGAATGCTAATCGAAATGATATAAATTTATTGGCCCTTTTGAAGGAAATGCAATTAACATTCCTATTTCTATTTTCATATGAGTACGTATGAGTTAATTAAATTCTTGTTTAATAGGGACGTTGCCTTTGGTTCAATTGTCACAGGAGTCATACGCAAATTTGATTCCCAAAGTAAGTAAACATTTCATTTGCACCTATATGCATTGTAGTGTTTAATATAATATTAGAAAGTAAGTTGTGGATGTGGTTAAAATTGAAATTTTCAAATAAAAGATATATTTGAATATGTATAAATCTAGAAAGATCACTAATTTATATTCGCATATTTCATAAAACTTTTAATTTAGGGAGAAATGCTTGGGGGGAATGTTTTTAATTAATCTTTAAAATTCTCAGAAGTCTAGATTTGCTCTATATGCTAAACAATTCCCACAATATATAGATATCCTCTTTGTAGATGAGATAGATCATAGGTCCATAGGATAGCCGCTGGCGGAAATAATACGGATGGATTGTGTGGTTTTAATTAATTTTAATCCTAAGAGGGTTATATTTGAACCATCATGCATCCTTAATACTTATATGGGAATCAGGAATACTTTAAAGTGAATAGAAGCTTAATTAAAGAGTTTTTTAATATTGAAAACCTAATTTTAAAATAGCTTACTTTAAATTCAACATTTTTCAAAATTTGAATGCCAAAATTAAATAATTTTAATAAAAATTTGAAATTTAAAAATTTCATTACAGTTTTGGTCTGAGGCTGTACCTACTTTATATTCGAAATAATACCTACTTACATTATATTTAATCATTCCAAATAAGCCTAGTTTAGATTCTAGAATGCAATTCCCCCAAGCTAAAAATGTTTCGAGAAATCGTGGAGAAATTTTGGAAAGAGCATTCCCATAAATCGCGAGCTGTCACAAGCCCAGGTGTTATTTAGGAGCTGCTTATCTCTCCAACTTTAATAACGCAATTCGACTGCTATTTTGTAATCGGCCGAATGGCCCAAAATCCATTGACCAAAGTCCCCTTAGAGATCCTCCAGCGAGCGAAACTCTAATCAGGAGCACCAGATGACCCAAAGGAATTGAACCGAGAGTTATCTTTGAATCCCTTAAACAAGTTGCATTCGACCAAAAGATACTAGATACACAAAGTTGTATGACTATGAATACATTGAAATGTCCACAAACTCCAAATGGCCAAAGTTTCCTAATGCAGGACCATATACAGACTAGATTAATGATTTTGATTAGAATGTCATTTTAAATAAATGCCCATTAATTGGAAATTGGGGGATTCTTATTTCCAGATCGATCGTATATCTTGGGAAATGCAGCCTCGACAGATTGTCACATCATTTACTGCTCAGATAGGTACGAAATTAATTCGCTTAAAAAACCTTATAAATCTTGTAATCTTGAAATATAGGTTCTGCAAAATGAGCGGGTTCTCCCGTGCCGAAGTAATGCAGAAACCATCAGTTTGTACCTTTTTGCATGGACCATTGACAAGTCAAGGTGGGGTGAACCAAGTTCTACAAAGCCTAATAGGAGGAGAAGAGAGACACATGGAAATTCTCTATTACAAAAAGGATGGTAAGCGAAAGGTTTTTTCTTTAAAAAGCTCGCATGGAATTCGGAGAAAAAAAAGGCAATTTGCAAAAACCGGCGTATGCGGAATTAGTTTTGAGATTCATACAAACAATGAACAAGTATTGCGCTTTTCCCAAGGCCTTTAATCTCAGATCCTTATCAAGTAGAGCATTAAGAGATGAGCCGAGAGTTGCAAAATTCAAAGATGTTTTGGGATCTCAACTTTCTTTGAAATTACGCCTAGGATAGGTAAACTACAGGATATAATACCCCCAGATAAACAATTGAGTTCTTCGCTACAAGTTCTTCGCATATTCATTTCTGCTAATTTAGCTGTTTAGGATTAGTTTTACTTGGTCTCTTCCGAGAACTCTTCATTTCTCATAAGCAAAATTAAGAGAATAGGTTCCTCGGGACTGAATTTGAGGATCCTCAAAGTAGTATCAAGTTTAAGCCAGGGAAAGCTCATTAAAACAATGACTTTATCCTTATTCATTGTAAGTTGAAAATCGATAGAGTATTCTACCTGGCTAAGCTTAAAACTTATGTAATCAGATCTGGTTATGACTTTTATTGTTTATTTTGGACAAACGAGAGGTTTGTTGAATTGGAGGATCAAGTTTTGAAGTGGAATTCAATGCCGGTTCAAATAAGAGGATTATGAAGACTCAGAAAGCTACAGATAGATTCACTAAAACATTAGAGATTTCAAAACATAAGCCTCTATTCAAGGAAGGGGTTATAGGGTACTGCAAAATTAATTCAGTCAAATATTAAATGCCATTGAATAATATTTTAAATTCATAAGGAGTCTCTGGGTGTGGGTTGAATAATCCCAGTCCTGATTTACTTGCTATAATCCCCCACCCTTTTCCTGAATTGAAGTGAAAGCAAAATAAAACATTGATTATTCATCAAGAGTTGTGTATATATTTTATATTGATTAATTATGGAGAGCTCTCCAGATTGGCTTGAAAAAAATCCCATGTTTATGGTTATTTGACGTAAGGATTTATGAATGATTGAACCTTGCAGACCTTGGCCATTCCCCTTTCCAGCCAATCCACTTTTTCCGTGATTGAGTGGCTTGTAGCAGGAAGGAAATTGTCGCACTCTAAAAACTTACCTTTCCAACTTGGTTAATCCCTTTGAGAAAGTTTATTTACATTAATTCCTGTAACCTTCTTACATGTGTAGAAAAATTCTTTTGCAAAAGTACCCTTTTTGATTGATTAGAGAAAGGAAATTTATACTGTAAATGTACACAAGTTCTGCAAATACATATTCAATCTGATCCTGAGTCTCTGAGAAGCATCTCAAAAATGAAATTTTGGGCGAAAGTATCTATCGTATTTACGAGGGTTTGACCTACCTTACGAGTACCTATATAATATTGTACATTTTGTAATACGAGACATAAAAAGTTACTTTTGAGAAATTGACTTTTGTACCTTTAACCTCGTTAGACCTATCAATATGAACCTCATTAGGTATATTCAACGCTTTCACCCGGTTATATATAAAATCTAAATCATGAATCTTTATTTCCCTTCATAAGAATCGCTCGAGATTCGTTAAATTATACGATAATTTCAAATTCACAGTTTCACTAATGAAGGAACCTCTTAGGAAGATACGTTCGATATTGAATTTATAGCATTTCTCTTATATTATCATCTCATTTGTGCTATATGTACCATTCAAAATGATAAAAGTGATAAAACCACGCTAACGAACTCCGAAAAAAATTCTGAAATAATAAGACGAAAAACTTGTTAAATGCTTTTTGATTATCCGGAAAAACCCATTAAAACTTTCTCCGAATATTTTTTTTGTAGATATATTGGTTTTTAAAAAGTGCTTCCAGAAAGGCAAAACTTTTGCTATAATTATACCTAGTAGGCTGTAGTCTGAAGTAACTAGTTTGTGGTAAAAAAACGCCTAAAATTTCTGCTGAGGAAATCTAAAAAGTTAACCATCCTGGCAAAATAATTTTGTATTTAAAAGTGGAAGTGTAGAAGGTCTTCCAACTGACTTTAATTAATAAAGTTCGACGAGGGGTTTCAATTACTCGCGAAGAATTCATTGTAATTGATTAACTGAATTAAGACAAATGAGCTCCTTTTGCTTCTTGATATTGTACCTATATACCTATCTGTATATATCAGCTTAAATCATAACGATATGATAGTAGGCCATTAATAACTTGTAGCTAAATTGGCCAAAGTTCGAGTATATCAAGTCCTATTCCAAATTACTAAAAAAGAGCGAGTTAGCGTTGTAGATATTAAGTAATTGGCTCATCTACCCGCCTACTTCGATACTCGACTCTCTATTTCTACCACATGTATGGCTTTAGAATTCTTGCAGTGCAGCCCTCCCACTCCCCAAGCAGTCTTCAAAAGAGTAAATGAATCTCCCAGTGAGCTTCGAGCTCTGTTAAAGCAATTTATTATTCAGCGGGTGTTGGACGAAGCTAAATTCAATTGTTTTCCACTTGACTTGCTTCGCACGAGACTCGGATGACTTGGAATAAAATTAGGGCAAACTGTATAAGCGATAAGTCTATTAAACTACTATATACTTGTTCAGATCGCTCCGATGAAGACAAAAAGGAAATCTTGCAAGTACTGTACTAGTAATACAATGAGAAAAAAAAACTTTAAGGGCTCATGTGACTCTCGAGGAAATCCGAAAGCTTCTTAACGGAGAAAGTCCTTGGATTATTTGGTAGCTGAGCCCTGAAGCTAATATAATCCCCTCCCTATATATTCTCAATAGGGAATTTGAGCAGGTCCTTATGATTTCAAGTATAATTTTATCTATCTAGAAAAAAATCCCATAAGAGCAATGTTAGAAACAATTTTTTGCTCCAATAAAAGAGAATAGGAGAAGTTAAATAGACGGGGGAACCCGAAGATGATCCCCAAAATGAAATCTAATATAATTACTCTTCTTTTCCCTTTAATTTCTGACTCTTATTCAATGCCAATGGGTTCGATATGATCCTAAATGAGCTCTCAGCTCTTCTTGGCTTATCCTTGTCAGATTGCCTTCCCATAATTTCCAAGAAGGATGACGAGACTCCCTATGCTAGGTACTAGTAGTACATATTCTGATTTCGGTGCTCGGAAGCAGTTAAATTCAAGTCACCCGTGAAAAGTATATATGAATTGAATTGACTATCCGTATTCCTATCGCATTCCCACTCGAGCGTCTCATTTGCATTGGCATTCATCTTATTCTTAACTCTTGACTTCCTAAGTATAAGCCGAGCCGAGCCCCTGATGGATAATGCAATTTTAGAACTATTGTCGCCCAATTCCGCTCCTGATTCGTATCTCCCTTTCCCCGAATTCCAACCTCTTTAAAGTTAATATCTTTATTCAGTAAGTTTCGCTCATCCTCAGCATTCAGGAATGAAAGATACAAAATACCTACAGCATTCCTTCAGTGCATCTTCACTTTAGACCGGTAGTTATTTAGTATCCGTATTCTATTAACTTGGTGGTGGTCTTCGTTCCTTTTCAATTTTGACTGACATTTTATGATGCTGCCAAAATTCCCTCTAAATTCCAACTATAAGTTGCTCATGTTCGACTTGTCATAAATAGTATTTGTACAAAATCTCAAAGTCATTTCCTATATTCCTAGAATATATTCCTAGAATATAGGAAATTATGTAATTCCTTATATCGGTATTACCACTAATTTACTTTGTAAAATCACAACTTTCTCTAAAAGCTAATCTGCATATCTAAAATTTATATAATTTGTGTTTTTTTAATTTTTTTTTGAGAATTTCTGAATCAAATTAATTCAAGAATCATTTTTTAAAAGTTTTTAGACAGTATTTGGTGCAATTTTGAACAAATTTACTCCAAATACTGTCTACAATATAATTTTTAATGATGAGATTTGTATCATTTTAATGCGTATCGACATTGAAATCTTAAAAATATCACAACCACCAGCCGGGCAATCTGTATTTTTAATTAAAACGATTATTTGGACCATAAAATTATTAGGAATCGTAATTCCTTTACAATATACAAATCACAAGTTTGAAATTCTCATATATTCGAATGATTCCAAATAAAAGGGCAGGG
>JAAZTK010000213.1:0-25566 GCA_036507255.1 Megalothorax incertus | reverse complement strand
CAAATGGCCTTGATATCCAGGAGTCATTTGGCATATAAATATTTTAAATAGCTCATCAGGAATTAGTAAAAAAATTCTAACAAACGTATAATAATAGTGGGCCACTTTCATATGCCAAGAATTACATGCAAAATGTGGCACTTGCTTTAAAGCGAACTAAAAAAAACTTAAAAGGCTTGAGTATTTTATTTTTTAGCCCAAAATGAGATTCAAAATTCAAAAACTTGCAGGTTTGTACAATAAATACCTTTGTATGTACACGTAAAACACGGAAACCCCTCATTAATATCATTAAAACAAGGACCCTTCAACCAGTTTCATTTTCTTATGTTAATAATATGCAAATTTTGAAATGGGAATAACTTATAATTTAAATTATCATATATACCAGTATTTGATACAATATTTTAATTTTCGGAAAGGTGCTCATATTAATACCTACATCCTTTAAAACATTTTACCTATATCCTTACTCTTGCTTAATAGTACAAATCTGAACTGCAATTTCAAAATTCAAAGTCAGGTTAAGCTTTCATCAAATACCTCCTACTAGGATTTGTGTCCTGATATATGTAGGTAATTGTAAATTCTTTACCATTAATCTCTAAGCTGACCCTACTCAATCCATAATCCAAACTGGGAATCACGCATACGGCCGTGTATTTGTACACAAAGGGAAATAGCCGGCATTTTAATCGGGAAAAGTCATTATCCTAAAAAGTAATCAATCTCGACTTACTAATATTATAGTACCTACCTAAGTATATTAATAGTAGGGTATCCTAAATAGGTTAAAAGTTAGAGTTGCAACGCACATTGCTATAAATATAATTCCGATAAAAATAAACAATTAATTTTTATACTATTGGAATTTTGGATTGCAGCAATCGGAGTCTAAAGATATACCTACATTGAGAAAGTCCTTGGAGAAAGCACAGATAACTCGGCCCATGGAATATATATGTAATTACCAAGTATTAATCACGATTATCATTTGGGTACTGTCCCAAAAAGACTATAGGTATATAGTATATACCGATATTAACTAGATATTGTATTACTAGGTAGTAAAGTATGATTTTAAGTATATTACGATATACATATATGTAGTATGCGGATAGGAGATTGCAAAATGCTAATCTTTTTTCTGCAGCAAGGAAGGGACATTCGTAAATTCAAATCGGAGGTTTGCGTGCCCCATTTCAATTAGCGCCGGATTTTTATTTTTCCTCCTCCTCCGTGACCTTATTTCTTATCCCCGGCTCCTTCCGGGATATAGATGGCCATCCTGGAGAATGATTAGATAAAACTCTCGAGGACTCGAGATATTACAGTATATCCTCATAGACTATGTATACACGGTATACGTAAATAAGGAAGTGTTGCATATTTTTTTTTTTTTTTTTGCAATACCCAAATACCCTAAACTTGTACTTGTACTATATCATCTCATATTCCTCCGTTTTATTCACTGCTTAAAAAGTGTCATTGGTATCATATGAACACATATCACTTTGGGCTAGCTATGTGCCATGCATTCCAGCTAGAGTTAATCCTCAGAAATCTTCAGAAACAATAGGTAAAGAGAAGTAGTATAGACTGTACATGTATTAAACCTTTGTGGTCTTTTTATTCACTCTTTCCCCTGCTGATTAGCTATTACATTTAAGTGATTAATCTATTTGATGTACAATTGAAAACAATGCATATCAAATAAATTTATGATTCAACCAAATGTCGACACTTTAAAATAAGTTAACAAACTCCTCTTCTCTGAATCTTTTCCTAATCCTAAATGAATTAATCGATGTAATTTTCAGAAGATGCCCAATCCTTCCAAGTAGAAGTATTTTTTGGAATCTACAAAAGAAGTGAAAGATAGTAATATAGTATTATTTACTATGCAGGTCCTATAATTAGAAAAGCGATTTGCTGACATTTACTGTCAATTCGTTTAGATCTGAAAAATATCTGAAAGCAAGTAATCGTGTCCTTCAGAGCCTCTTCTCTTCAGCACCTTCTGACGAGGATCCCATACTTGACTTTAACTGAAATACATTTAACAAAAATACTAATTAGTAATTACTCAAATTATACGAGTAATGTCATTGCTTGATTGTATTACTTAAATATATCGTAAATGAACAACAATTTTAATTCTAATATATATTGATAAGAAATTAAACCAAATAATTGAATTACAAAACCAATTAGAATAACAGACAATGCAGAATCCACTATTATTGACCTCAATGACCTCATAAAACGCATAAGTAAAACATGAATTGATTTGAATTTAAAAATTAAGCGTAATATCATACATTTTGGAAAAATAAAGCAATAATAAATTTTGAGTTCCTAAATATGTAAATGTCAATAAAAACCTAACATTAAACCAAAGTCCTATGACACGATATGACGCCACCAGTTTTGAAAGAAATGACAGGATTGACAAAAGACAATTAAAAACAATTAAAAAATAAAAACTTGTCAACTTTAAATTTGATCAAGTCCGAGATTTAAAAAAAAAGCCCGCACAAAGGGTCTACATATAGTTCATCTGGCCTCATTAGGCATGCAAAATTGAATTGCGTTTTTTCTGGAGCTGTTAAATTTTTTTGTTTTTCGAAATTCTATAATCAATCTGATCACCTCGGGAGGTCAAAGGTCAACATGGAAGCTGGTGAGAAGGCTGGGTTCTCTGGGAATATGAGTATGGCCCATGTGGACGAAATTGTGGACGTAGAGATGGCCGAGTCCATTGTTAGTGGTAACAAAAGGAAGAAACCGGATGACGCCGTCGAAAATAATGTCCCAGAAGCGGAAGTGGAACCTGAGGCTGATGACCTTGATGACGAGGACCTGGATGAGGAGGATTTCTTCCTTTTGGAAGAAAATCTAGGGTACAAAGTTAAAAAGGTACGGTCCTTTTGAACATTTTTTCCTCTTTTAATTTGAAATATTATATTAATTTTATTTAATTAATTAAATGACTTGTACAGAAATTCAAAAGAGTTCGCCGAATTGACTCGTCAGACGAGGAAGAGGAAGGCCAAGACAAGGAGCGCGATGACATTGCAAATGAACTGTTTGACTTTGATATTTCTGACGATGAAGACGGAGCACGAAAAAAGGTAAGCAATTTTACATTTAATTTATATTTACCTAAATGAAATTCCTTACATCTTTTTGAAAATGCAATCTTACACTATCACTTATTTAATTTTTATTGCATTCTAATTTTTTAAATGATAAAGAAAACTCACGATAAAAACAAGAGCCAATCATCACTTACAATCCGTAACTCGGAAGAGGAGAGTGACTCTGAGGATGATTTTATTGTTGACGAATTTCCTGGTGGTTCGCGAAGACGTGGACATGGAGGTTCAAAGCAATATGATCCCTGCTTGATTCAAGCTCGAGAGATTTTTGGGAATGAGTTTGATTACGATGACCTTCAAGAAGTAGTCGAGGATGTTGAATCAGAGGATGAATATGACGAGGAAGACAGGTTTTTAATTTTAACCTTTTAATTTGTCTTTAATAAATATGGTTCTAATTTAATAACCTATTAATAATAATTAATTAGACGCTCAGTTCGCCCACGAACAAAAAAGACTCCAATCCTCAAGTTCTACGAGCCCATTGAAATTCAAAATAAATTTCTCGACCCCGAAAGTATTGAGATTTGCAAGCGAGATGTCCCTGAGCGCTTTCAACGACGACTTGTACCCGTTACTTCCATTGAAGATGAAGTGCTTCTCCGCGAAGAGGCCTCTTGGATCCTCACTTTAATGTATGGAGAAGGCAGTGAGCTAGTTAAAAAGGTGGTGGTGGTGGCTCCTCCTCAAGTGGTTGAGGATGAGAATTGGGATGATATTTCTACGCGGCCATCATTTCAAGACGCAGCAGCAGATGAGGAGGAGGAGAAAGCTCCTGAACCAGAAGTAGAGTATGAGCTAAGGGTCAACCCCAAGCTAGAAAAGATCAAAGTGGCACTGGATCTAATTCGGAACCGCAATTTTGACATACCTAACATCCTCACCTATCACCGTGAAAAGATTGAACCAGAGCTTGGAGTAGATGACCTTTGGAGAATTTTAGAATTGGATGGAAAATTTTGCCATTTGAAAGAGCGGAAAGATAATCTACTTCTTCTGGTTGACCAAATGTTGGATTTTGTCGCTTTTCCTAAAGCTTTGGAGGAAAAAATGGGCATTAAAAACCTCGAATACGTACGAAATGTTTCTTAAAACTTTTAAATCTTTAAAATAAAAACGTTTTTTTTTATAATTAAAAATTCATTAAATTCATTTCAGATTCGGCAATTGACAAGTATTGATTTGGAAGATGTCAAAACTGTTGCTTCACACGAGGAGCTGAACGATACCCAAAAGTACTTTATGTTTCATTACGGGTTCCTCGTCCAGGAAATGAAGATTGAGAATTCCGGAGAGGAGGAGAGAAAAAAGATTTACAAAGCTCCAACAAGAATGAGCACTTATGAATCTGCGATCAGATCACATGCCATCCACTTTCTTCAATTCATTGGTAGAACTTTTAATTTTTATAATACATTTTTTTAAATCTAATTTATTTTAGGTACTTATTTTCCTTTTTTTTTTAATTTGATTTTTATAAGGTCTTGATTTTATTGATATTCGAAAGCATCTTATTGAAGAGACCAGTGCGGCTAATATCATAAAAAATACGATCCACACTCCTGAAGATATTGTCGACGCTATAATTGAACAGTAAAACCTTTATAATTTTATTCTCAATTCATTATGTACGATAATTACACTTTTAATTAAATAGGAATGGTCTAACCACTTCCCCTGAAGTTCTTTTGAAGGAATGCACACAACTGGTAGCAGAGAGCATTGCACTTGATCCCAAGATTCGGAAGGGTGTTCGATACATCTTTAATAAGCGTGCTACTATTAATGTTCGTCCTACGGAGCTTGGAGAAAAGTTAATCGACGAATGTCACCCTCTATTCAGGTTTTACTGAGGTTTCATCATAATTAACTTCATTGCATAATAAATCTAAAAATTGCAGATTGAAGTATCTAAGCAAGAAACCTGTAAGCGAAGTGACGGCTGAGCAAACTCTACTATTTCTTGACGGGGAAAAGGAAAAACTAATTACACTGGAAGTTGGTCATAATATTGTAGGAGAGGAGGGAGGAGAATATTGCAGGGATCTTCAAAATCTATTGCAAGATGTAATGCTTTTTTTTTAAAAAAAAAAAAATAATAATGAATAGCCACTTGTTTTAATTTATAATTTAAAAAATAGGGAAAAAATCCATCGTACATCAAGCAGAGTTGGAATGAATTTCGAGCAAAAGTGGTCGAGATTGCAATGAAAGAATATATCTTTCCAGAAATGAGGAAACGGATTCGAGATCAAATGATTACGGATGCACATGAGGAGGTGATTCGAGAATGTCAGAAATCCCTGAGAGCTATGATTTCGGTAATAGAATTCTATTAGTTTGGAAAAACATTAATTTATTAGCACAATAATAAATCTACATATTTAATTGAGCAGGTTGGACCATACAAAGTTAGCGAGTACTCGTTTCGAAATAAAATGGAGTGGCCTAACCACAATGATGGACTCCGTGTCCTCTCGGTGGTTTTCACGGATGAGGTTAAAGATCCCGTGTATGCAATCTTTACAGACTCGAGGGGAGAGTTTCTGAAGCACTACAGTTTCGATTGTTTCCTAAAGCGGAACTCCAAATCCTTCTCCATGTCAGATGCATTTATTAAGGTTTTATTTAACCACTTATTAACTCAAATGCCTTTCTTTTTTAATTTGTTATTTTGTTTTCAGGAGAAAGATCTCCTCCTCAAAAAGATAATAAAATACACACCACACGTAATTGTCATTGGTGGGTATTATCTTGACGCATTGAATGTGAGGAAACAGCTATTGGATCTTGTGGGATCTGAAATGTGGGGAGAGAAGAGGCTGCCAATTCTTGAGGTGGAAATCCTCGATGTAGATCTTGCTCAAGTTATCGGAAGAACGAGGAAGACGGTAATTTTTTTTAGAAATTGTAGGTACATATTCTTTTGATGGTCTTAATTGGGCATTTTTTTAAAAAAAATTAAGGACAACCTGCCAGACTACATATGTGAAGGCGTGAGCTTGGCTCGACGGATGAGGGATCCGCTTCTAGAGTTTTCCCAAGTTTGCAACAAGGATAATGACATTCTTTGTTTGAAATTAAACAAGTTCCAGGTTTGTTACAATTCATTTATTTTAGCTTCATTTTTTTAAATGTTATTATTTATTTAATTAGGGTCAAGTCAATCAAGAGGAATTATCAAAAGCCCTCTACAATGAAATGTCCAACAAAATCAATGAGCTTGGCGTGGATTTCTCACAATGCCTTTCCGATCCATATTATGCAAACATTTTACAATTTGTCTCTGGACTTGGCCCCTGTAAGGCATTCCATTTGCTTGGAGTAAGTGATCATCAAAAATATAAATTATTGAATTTATTTAATAAATTACTAATTAAATATTTATAGACATTCAGAAGGAAGCCCTTGCAAACTTGAGAATCGGACTCAGTTGGTCACAGTTGGGAATTTGGGCCCATCGGTCTTTAAGAATTGTTGCGGCTTTATCAAGATCAATACTGCTGAATATGCTCTGGAGTAAGACTGATGCTAATATGAATTCTATTATCCGTAGTAGTACTAGTACTACGATACAATATAATATAATTATAGATTTAATTACTAACTTGTGATGTTTTCAGCTCTGAACATTATATTGAACATTTGGACTGCACTCGAATCCATCCTGAGAACTATGAAGAGGCGAGGATGGTAGCATCAAGCGCTCTGGATATGGAGCAAACTGAGGATATTATTAATCCCTCTGTAATTGAAGACGTGTTTAAAGATACATCTGTACTGGATGATTTGGACTACCAGAAATACGTCACTGAATCAAAAAAGGCAATGTGAATAATTTTAAGTTGAAATTTTGCTATGTTTTTTTTTTTAACTTTTTTTAGAGAGGGGCAAATGTTACCCTTGAATTCCTACATTTTATTCGGGATGAGCTCAAGGATCCATTTGATGACAAACGCCCTCCATTCCTTTCCCCGAATATGAACGAGATTGTCAAGATTCTTACGAGAGGTTTTGATCTATGCGAGGGGAAGCTTTACACGGGAAAAGTTTTAAGTAAATAATTAAATCTAAATAAAGTTGGTAGTTGATATTTTTCTGAAAAAAAAAATGTTTTTGTTTACAGGTACTTATTATGCTTGGAGAGGAAGCCCTGCCGCCATCAAAGAGTTAAGAGAGAATGTGGATAGTGCTAAAAGGGATCCAGAGGACGAGCAGTATGTCTGCCCAAATTGTCGGATTAAATTCATTGAATCTACCCCAATGGCGACTCATCAGTTAGAAGAATGTAAAGGACCAGTTATCGGAGTATTTGTTGAACTTGAGCGAGGAATTAGAGGTACTATATATTCCCATTTTATATTATATTATATTGATATTGATATATATTATACATTTTATATATTTTACAGGGTTTATTCCCATCTGTAATCTCTCTGATCAGCATACTTTTGATAAACCGCTTCCTACCTATGATATTGAGAGAAGGATTTACCCTGGAAAAGTTATTCACATCCGGATTTCACAATTTGACATCCTTGAGGATCGTGTACGAATTGACCTTACTTCAAGAACTTCGGATTTACAGGCTCGAGATTACTTTAAATATTCAAAGTACTACATGAAACAATATACCTATTCTATTATTCATTTCAGAATAATTTTATTTTTAACCTGTTTTTTTTTAATCCAGGGAGAATGCTCGAATTGACGAGGCTGACCCTTATTATGATGATTTTGCTGAAATGCGAGCAAAAGAAAGGAGGGAAAGGTTGAGGATGGAGGCTGGAGAGAAAGAAAAGCGACGACAAGCATTGCTCGCCATGAAGAGTAGAAAATGCGTACATCCTGACTTTAAGAATATCAACCATGAGCAAGCTCTCAATTATCTCAAGGATAAACCACATGGGAGTATTATAATTCGCCCTTCTTCAAAGGTAAGATATAGTAGATTATTTTAAAAAAAAAATCAAATTAATATTTCAATTATGCATTATTGATGTTTTTTTTATATAATGCAGGGACCGGAATTTCTTACACTCGTGCTCAAGATAACCAATGATATCTTTCAATATATTCAAATTCGAGAGGAGATGATAAATGATCCAAATTCTACATCTGGGATGGTATCCCGATATTTTATTGGGGATGAAGAGTTTGAAGATCTTAACGAAATCACGGATAATAATATTATCCCAATTAACCAATTCCACGAGGAAATAATGCATCATAAAAGTTTTTCACCGGATGTACAAGGGGATAAAATGAAGGCGGAAAGAGTGGTCAAGGCCAAGAGTGAAAATAATCCGAAATTTTCACAATATATTCTATCTGCTTCAAAGAATTTCCCTGGAATGTTTCTCCTCTCTTATTCGATCAATGGGAGGTGTGGACATGAGGCTATCACTGTCACACGAGGTTAAAAAAACTAAATCTTTTTACAAACTTAAAAATAAAATAAAAACTTTTTATTCCTATCATTTATATCTAGTGGGATATCATTATCGGAGTCATACTTTCACCGCAATTAATTCACTCCTTGCCTACTTTAAGCTACATTACACGGAGCCTCCTCCTGGATATTTTCCACCACCATATATAATCCCAAATGCTCCAAGTGCGGTCTACAATGCAAATACTCCAGGGATGATTGACGACAATACTTATACAATGTTGAGGGAAATTCTTCCTCAATAAAATAAAAGGCTTCCTTACAATTAGCGGTAGTAGTAGATGATTGCTATTAGGAATTTACAATAGAAAGTAGAACGAAGAATAGGATGGACTTTTGTCATTGTTAATTTAAATTTAATACATAGATTTAAAATTATAAGATTTCTTATACTTGTTAAATGAAAAATAGTATATTTTCAATATTTCTTTATTGGAAAGTTTTTCCGTCAAATACTTTGAAATCCAATAGGATACGATTGGAGTGGGAATTAGATAGCATAGGAGAGTGTAGTGTAGGTACGAGTAATATATGATACCTAATGCTTGTTGTAAGATTCTTTCTTCATTTCCCCAAAACATATTTTTCTTAAATTCTTGAAATATCATTTATGCTGAAAAAATGTACTCCTAATTTAGTAGGTTATTTAGTAGTTAGATTACTAGTGCGATAGATCATAAAAGATAATTATTAGGGGGGTTCTTTATAAAATTGTTAAACTTGGAACATTATTTGACAAGAATGAGTGACTATAAATCAAAATTTAAAAAAATTGTATTCAAATCCATTCTAAATGTATTAGTTTTATGGGTTCAAATTGGTTTCCCTTTCTCCTTAATGTTATTTATTAGTAATTTAAGCCTTATTGAGAGTTCATGTATTGTATTGTAGTAGATTCTCTACCATTATGCTACTCTCTGTTAATTATAAAAAAAATAATAATCAAATTGTAATAAAGTTATTTTTGATTTTTGAAAATACTTGAACTACTAGACACTAGAACATGTTCATATTTCCTTTGTAGCTAGCTGGTGATAGAAGAATTCCTTTCATAGCTTAGGCTTATAATAGTTATAACTTATAAATTATTGAAGTTATCAGTATAATTTCTAAATATGATACTTTTATAAGCAGCCTCGATTACCCCAATTTATTACACTTCCTGTCCAAATAATGCAAATAAACATAGTATCGTAGGTAGGTAATAGCCTGGTATATCATATATGTATTTGATAACTCATATATACGGATTACGAATATGGTTCAAATCTAATGTAAAAAATGTAGGTAGCATTTATAGAATATGTGTTATACAAATAATCAAAAGCATCAATATCATTTCATTTCCGGGCACCTTTCCAGCCAGGAAATTTCAAATTTGTCCTTATTAGAAAGTGCTCTTGTAGTAGGAAATCAATACAACATGATCCATATTTTGCTCGGACTTCCATCAACCCAAAACCGTTGATCCGTTGCAAATGCATTAAGATTTTCTGCTAGGTAGTATACGTACTATCTATGATCTAGGTATGTAGGTACAATAGACAATTATAGTCATCTGATAGAGAAAAAAAGCCACAGCTAAAACTGATCCTGAGCGAGTAATTTTTAATGAGAAATATTTACACACATGAATTTGTATGATAGGGTTATTAAAGTATCTATTGTGGCTTTCATTCGATTATTTCGCATAATATTATGTATTAGGGTACATTGCATAGGTACTACCTAGTATGCTTGTATGGAGTAGTTAGTACCAGAGTTAGAGTACATGAAATTGTATTACTACCCATATAAGAGATACGAATATTCGTGGGATATATGTATCTGAAAGGAAACAGGTACTCCTCTCCCCTCATCATATGTTTCAAGAGCTCAACATTATATGGAGAAATCCTCAAAAAGTTGGTTAAATATATATACCTATAAATCGAGTTTTAAATAAGATTGCCTTTGGCAATGAGGTTGTGATTTGGAGAGTGATCAAATACGCAATTAACCAGTCCAAGATGATGTAAATCGAGGGGGATTCAAGACTTTAAATTTAGTTTGTTAGAAATGCTGTACAAGTTGACATTCATCGTCATCCTTTTGATCTATCTTCTTACCGCCGTGAACCCCCTGGAAAGGGGGTCTGCACAATTTACGGCATATGATAATACTGGAAGGTCACCAACCTATGGGATAAGGTCATACAAAAGTCCTATACTCGATCAAAGGCAGATCCAACGACCTGGGTCAACAAATTATGGGTTTCAACGCAGAGGGATCCAATCTATTGACAAGTAATTACAAAAAATTCCAAATAAAGATTAAGCTAATTAGTTTTGAGAGTTATATTTAGGCTGATTATATTCTTATTCTTATTATATATAATATTATATGGATAAGTATTAAGAACATTAAGCCCAGCACTTCACATGGCACTTTTATTTATCTCTAAATAACTATAAAAGTAAATACTTATAAATAATGATAATACGGAGATTACGAAACTTATTCTGTCATATATAGTATAAATATATCAATTATCATATATACAAAGAAATAAGCATTTAGTAAATGATAATTTACATTTTATGCGGTTTAAAATAGAATCTCAATTTGCAGTTCATTGAGCAAGTAGCATAATTATGACAGTTGAATTTGATATGGTTAATGTAGTTTGTAACTCCTTATCCTTAGCTTAGAAGATTTTTGGTTATAGTAAAAGAATCAATTTTACTAGATAGTATTTCCAGTAATTTATAGGAAATCTTTACAGTTAGCTAAATGAGAATTTGTCATTTCTTTGAGATCTGCTATTTTTATCTTTAGTCTGTATTAAGTACCTACGATTTTTGCAGGCACATTGAACTGCAAATATCTATCTGTACCAAAGCATTGCAAGTTTTGTGCAACTTTGCAAATCAAGCTCGAAAGTTTGCTCTAAATGATTAATAAAAATTCATATAATTCTTGCAATATAAAGATGTATTTTATGCCTACATATCTTAAGTACTTCGGAAGCTTTATTGGTAGTCGCAATTCTCAGCGAGACACAATATTCATAATATATGAGATATATTCTACAAAAAATTAAGAATACGAAATATTCGAATGCAACGTTAGGTAATACACCGTAATAGATTCTAAAATCTAGTTGTAATGCGTATGTTATAATATTACCTAGGTCCTAGAATACAGGTAGGCATATTCGATCGTATTTCTCGAACTCACTTCTTTCTCAAACAAAACTTCTATTACTTCTTTGGGGAGTAGTTTACAAAAAAACTGTCCAAGGATCAAACTTTTACATTTAGTTTGGCCAACACTTACTTTTTCAAACACTTTTATCTAACGTAACAAATTGAATTTACTTTCGCTTCGAAAAATGTCCCTACTCCTATGTTTTTTCTCCCCGAGTCATGAAATATTTTATCTGTATTTACCGGAATTCAAAGATTTATTAAGCATGTAATTTATTGACACCTTCGAAAGATGACCCAGTTTCCAGCTAGTTATATAATATATAGTAAAAATAGAATACTGGAACATGGTTAATCTACAGATGAAACTAATCCTAAATGTTCATATCTAAATAAATGCAATTATGCAATTCGAGGTCAGGATCCATCCCAAAGATATTGCCTGGTTCAGTATTTTAATATTCTTGACCCCCTTTTTCCCCAAATCCCTACAAATTCCTTGTTCCTCCAAACTTTGTTCAGGTGTTAATTACATAAATTTGGGTCATCTAGGCCTTCGCGCATCTTTAATTGAGCGTGTGAAATTAATTGAGGCTTCCAATATACAGATATATGTGATTAGCAGGGGATTATGGGGGGGGGGGGGGGATTATGAGTTGAATTTCCGAATTAAGGACAAATTATCAATAAACTCTTGAATTTTTGCAGGAATCAGCCACAAAAATGGCCAGGGAAGTGGTTTCCCGGCGAACCTGTGAAGAAAGATTCGACTGGGAGGATCCAAATGGGGGTAGCTAACGCCTTATGTGATGATGCAAAGGTTTGCCCTTAATTAAAATCATATAAAATGCATAAAAAATCATGATAACCCCTTTAAAATTGATCCAGGAAAAGATGTAGTAAGTTTCTCGAAAGGACTTTTAAATTTCCTAAATTCCCAAAAGGTCAAATATTCCCCGAGACTGAAAACTTTTCAATTGAGTCCATCTGCCAAACTCAAATGCAAACTTTAAAACTTTTATTATAGACCGATTGTAAAGTTACTGAAAGTGCAGCGGCTGATAAAATATTGAGATTTTTCAGAGTCTCGAAGCTCGTAAAAGAATGATTGAAATTTGAAATTCATTCCATGAATCCTAGATAGTCTCTTATAAGTTATATAGCTTAAGATCCCTTTACACTGCATGTATGTTAAGAAAAAAGCTCTCGGAAAGGTCATGGTTTACGCAATTTCCCAAATAATGCTTAAATTATTTATATCCATTTTCTTTCTAGACAAATTTGACAATAGATTGGGAAAATTTCTCCCCTGTGAATTATACGTGCTTTCGTCCGGATAATCTTATCCTGCCACAGAGGAGCTTGAGACCCCTTCTCGAATGTGTCACTCTCCCCAGGACCTATTTGGTAAATACTATTAAATAATAAATAAGTAAATTTAAAAAAACTCGTGCCTATTCATAAGCTCAAATTTGAAGGATTCTGCGAATTTTTTTTGTTGCATAGAATAAGTAATCTTATAAATATATATGTATTGAAGTATGTATAAAGATATTTTTATTTTACTCTGTAATCAGAACCTGACTCGTGTACTTTAATAACTAGGAAAATTGTAGGCTTGATTGAATAGGCATTTTTGACTTATTTAGGCAGCACAAATTGAGCTCAATTACGAACTATAGGTAGGATTCGGAGACAAATTGGACGCTTTATATATGTATCTATATAGGTAATCTACCCGAATTTTTTATAGGTAGCATATGTATATATGAATTGAATAAACTCTAATTAACTCTGTGGATCTCCTGCTCTAATTTCCTATATCCATTCTCAAAAAAATTTAACCCTATAAAAGATATTCTAGGTATTACCGGTAGGGTATTATACCTACATTAGCAACATACTCGTATAGTCTTAAGTTACCATTACCTGGCCTTAGAGTTATTTAAGGCTGGCTTTACTTTTATTAGAGTCCAAAATTTGGACTCCAAATGTCACTGATATTATGTCATTAATTCTTGAATGCTCCTAATGGAACACGTGTGCCTAGTCCTACGAGACAGGACTAGAATTAGATACTTAGATAGAAGGTAAATATATTAACTTAAATTATATTTACATAAAAATGAACTAATCAAGCGACTTTTGATGAATGCACGTTCCATTCCGAATCTAAATCAACAGATAAATGTATTATTCATTTGACTCATGATTTTACCGAATAGGATCAGAAATAATAGAGCTTTTATACGAGTATAAGTAAAAGAATCGTGAGTTGTATGTAGTATTCGTATATGACATATTGCATATAGGTATACCGTTATAAGCAATACTTGACCCTTGATTATGTTAATAATATTTAATTATCATTAGTTTAAATCACTATGCAGTAGGCCTTGCAAAATATGTGTATTACCAAATGAAATGTCTAGATTTTAGCCATGAAATATATAGGTATGATTTGTTTGAATGTTTATAAAATACGGAATCCCGGAGCACTTTGTCGGGCACGCCGCACGAGTCCACGTGGATATATTTATATTTTATATATAAAAAAAATAATATTTCGGTTCATATTTCAATGGTAAATTAATAATCTCTTGTCCCTCAGCCCAAACATTATTGTATGAACGAGACTATCAGCTATAGTACTCTAATACCCTCATACGGAGATCATCGTCCACTTTGGCCAAAGTTCGGAGAGTATCGCTTTGTTCCTCGGCAAAGATGGCTTCATAACATTGAGGTAAAAAACAATTACAGCCAATTAAAGGTGATTTTTCATTATTACTTTCATTTCCAGCATGGCGCTGTCGTATTTTTGTATCATCCTTGCACTCATCCCTCACAAGTGGATACCCTGAGGAAGCTTCTAGTATCGTGCTTTGGCAAGCATATCATAACACCCAGTAACCTCGTGTCAACTGCAAGGGTACATACTAGAGTCCAAAAACTTTTAAATTTTTTAATACTCATGCATAAATTGAAATATATGATTTCTAAATAGCCTCTAGTATTTGTGGCGTGGGGTTGCAGATTAGAAATGGCCTGGGCTGACGAGAGATTGGCCTCTGAATTTATCCAGAAACGTGCCCTCAAAGGACCTGAAGGAAATTACCCAAAGGAAGGGCAATACGACACTCTTCTTCTCAAATATGCCAACGCCAGCGGCAATGCCAGCTATGATAAGGTCACTTGTCATAGTTCAAACTCAAGGGTCAATATGCCCCGAAATACCCTTCTTTATTATTAAATTGAGAAATCTGAATTGAGAAATCTTTAAGTACTCGTATGCTGAGTGGTTCATATTCAAGGGAAATCGACTCCAAAAAACTTTTAAATACTAACCGAATTCATTTTATCCTCAGTCATTTAAATGTGCCTTAAAAATAGTTAAAACATTGTGATAATACGGATCAGATCCAACTTGTATCGTATTAGAATTACTCATGCCGAATTTGGTAAAAAATGATCTTTATTTCTGAAAAACCGGGTAAAATATGATATTTTTATTATTCTAGTCTCGTTTTTTTTGTTTTATTAGTGTTTACCTAAGTACAGGGTGGCCACCGGAGTAGTATACATTTAAACACGCAATATTTTTTATAAATCATCCAGCTTTTAATCTAATTTTCTACTAGTTTATAGTACACTACAGGGGATTTATAAAAATATATTTTCCAAATGACCACCTTCACTTGCGAGGACATGGGGAAGTCTCAAAACAAAATTCCCAATAATGCTCTGAAGGGCATCTGGAGGGATGGTTTCGAACTCTTCCCTAATTAACACATCCAGGGCCATGGATTTTCTTCAATACTATCCTTAGCACTCTCTATGATCTCTGGGCTATAAGATTGAGATTGGGTATCCAAAATTTTTTGCGTCTTCAACCGACCCTACATCCCCAAACTTCACAATTAGCTTTAAAATTTAGTCATAGCTTGGATTCAATCCTTGATTTTAAAATGAGTTCTAATATTTTTCTAAAATTAGGGCATCTAATGACATTTGAAAAATTGGTAATGAACTTTCTCTTAGCCTCCGTGAGAATTTCTCCGGAAGAATAAAAGAATTCCCCCATAAGGCTCTGTGTTAAATATAAATTGCTCTAAATCTTGACCAATTAATAATTTTCTAAAAAATTTTAGCGGAGACAAAATCCGCCCTCAAGCTTGTTTAAAATTGAAAATTTCAAACCATATTCTCTAAGGATGTTCAAATAAAGAGGATTTAGTTTGTATACTACTCCGGTGGCCACCCTGTATGAGCATATGTACATACCTATATTTGCTTTAAATTGTATAAATAACTTGGTAAAAGTTGAGCTTTGGAAAAATAAAAACAAACAACCACCAAACTTGTTCTCATAATCTCATCCAGAATTGTTTATTTTTTTAATAATCATATTGTATGTGATGTACGAAACATAATGTGATCTTACATTTCAATTTCTTATAGCATATAAATATTAAATATATATCTTTTTTTTTAAAGTATGAATCAAGATGAATATGAATACAATATATAGGCTTAATTAAACAATAAATGTAGCAATTTGTAGCAATTTTTTTTGTAGGTTGAGTTTTTTACTGCATTATATTTATTCGGCCGGTATAAAAAAATCTACATCCTCTAATTTTATTCTCCATCTTTTTTTCCTCCACTTGGTCCACCATCCTTCTTTTTGCCCTTCTTCTTCTTCTTTTTCTCCTTACTCTGACTCTTTACATCTTGTTTAACGTGTTCCTTTTTAAAGGGATGCGAAGTCTTACTTCTTGGCTTTCGAGATACTTCAATCCTTCCCTCGGCAGATCTAAAATCATTGCCAGACGTCCTTACCCGAGAGGTAGAAGGAGTGGGGTTGGAGGAAGTCTCCTGAGTCTCTCCTGAGACCGGCTTTCTCGGACTATGAATGTTCAATCGCCCGGAATTGGCAAATCTATCCATAACTTTATGCGAAAAAAAAATTAATTCTTATTTATCCTTTTTTTTTAATCGTACGTACAAAATACGGATAAACTCACTTGTCTCATTCTCACGGACATCCCAAAGGTATAGATAATTCTTGGGGTTAGAACCACCACAGCAAAACACATAAGGTATATCTGGACAGGCGGCGAGGGCATAAATCGAGCCAATATTCATATTCTTATTAAAAACAAACTCTGCAACCCCTCCAGAAATATCCCAAACTTTGACATCTTCATCCGTGGATGCTGTTACCAAGAGGTCACCACATCCAGAGCTAAGGGCTAGTCCAGTCACCTCCTTATCGTGTGCCTTTAAATCCCATACAGCCTTATTCTGGCGAATATCAACAAAATGGACCATTCCTGATTGAAAAGAAAATGAATATGAGGAATAAGAATATAAATATGTAGACCAAGGACATTTTGGTATATCGTAGTATGAATTAATTATTCGGAAGAAATGAATTGGTGAATTCAACGTCTGGCAAAAACTAATCAAACTCTTCGTTTCTAATGCTTCTTTTGTGTAGCTACGGTCTACTCTACTCCAATTCTCAGAATTTGCCCAGACTTGTTATGATTAGTTTCTGTATATCAATTTGCAATATTTTAAAATAAACTTTTGAAAAGCTTTTAAAAGGCTCGATTTTTTGTAATATCAATTCTATTCATTTCTATCTATTAATATCAATTCTAGGTCATTTTTGCAATCTTTAGAGCAATACCTACTACAATTTCTAAGAAATTAATTAGGCCACTCGAGCTTCATATAGTACTATACTACAACCATCATATTTTTGTATAAATATGTATATAGTATTTATATTATACCGATACTACAAAAGTCTTCAACATAAGTAATTTACCTTGAGCTGTAGTAGTAAAAAATCCATAAGGATCAAAAGCATTCCACACCACTCGTTCAATCTCCCCCTCAAAACCCCACGACTTGAACAAGTCTGGAGATCGACAGTCATATAGCTTTACTCCTCTATTCCATTAATTCAATTAATTAATTGCTATTTAATTATTAAAATTTAATCTAAAATTATAAAATACCCATTGTCAGATCCAGTCAGAAGATTCTGGGGTTCAACCGGATGAAATACAAGGGAAGAGACTTTCTCTTGGAAGGGGCCGAGTCGTGTGACATGAGTTGAGGACTGTAGATCCCAGAGAAGGACAGTTTTATCCGCAGAAGCAGATGCAAGAATATTTCTACGAATATAATATATCGAATAGGTAATTTACTACAATAATTGAAATTAAAAACTTTTGCATTGTAAATAATACCTTGCATTGGGATTCCAAGAGAGATCCACCACAGAGTCAGTATGCCTTGATTTTGACTTTTTCGGGCCTAGCACATGATAAGGCTCAAGACATCCACTCACATTTAAATTCCATATATGTATCTCAGGCTCCATACTCCCAATAGCAGCAAAATGACCTCGTGTTCCTACAGCTCTAGAGTCATAGTCTAACCATTCAATACAGACAGGGTAGGAAGGGAGGAGGATGTCGTGAAGGATGAAAAATTCTGCATTCTCATTGTTAAAAACTGAATAAAAAAACAAGAGCTTAATTAATTAAAATACCTCCACATAATAAGTTGTACCATAAATATCGAGAATAGAGAGCATGTCTTGAACATGTCCAGTCAGAATGAGATTGTCATTGGGCTTGACAGTAAACTCATCCGCTTCATCCTCAGAGTCCTCTGAGCACGAGTCCGGCTCATTTTCAAGGATCTGCTGCTCAACTTCACCAGGAACAAGTGGATCATCATTCTCTTCGTCATAATTCTCCATCCCATAGTAAGAGTCAATGGGGTCACTCTCATCATCGTCATCCTCGGACATTCTTTCAGGGAGCCCATCTCCTTGAGTTGTAGACTTTGGTCGGCTCTTGAATTCTGCCCTGTTTTTAAATGTTCAATTTTTGTATTATTATTATATAATCATCAAATATAAGGTGACCATACTCTTTGAGCTTGAGCTCCTTTATGACCTCTGCCAACTCCTCCCGATTGTGTTTGACCTGGGATTTTTTTTTTTTAAAAAATTAGAATAAAATGATGAAATAATTTATTTAACCACCTTTTCAAGGGTTTCTTTCCCTCGGCCTTGATTCACCCACTTGAGACAGGACACAAACTCGGTCTTAATCATCTTTTCGGGTTGCAATGTCAAGGTCCTTCAACGTCTCCCGATTGACAATCCTCAAATTCTTCAAAGTTAAAATCCGGGTTTTAAAATATATTAAAATTAATCTTGGGTGACTCCACGGCTCGCAAACCAGATTTTCTTAATCTCCTCAATATCTATCAATATCTAGAGGTCCACTGCGAATGCCAAACGACCTGTGATGTGTCAATCCGGCCAAATTTTGTACGGAGCCGGAAGAAATTGCAAAATTATTGTAAAAGAATTTGAATTTGTATTTTTTGAACACGAGGACCCGCAGGTTTCCCGACTAAAGTCTAAACCCTGTCCGCAAGGAATTAGAGCTAGCAGATTTCTAAAATAATTTTTCACCGAAAAACACTCAAGAATTTTAATTTTTTATCAAAATTTTAATAAATTGAAGCAAATAATTGTCAATACTGACTCCTCTTCGTCACCCTGTGACATTGTACCCGTGACCGTCCCGGGAACTATCATATTTCTTCGTATTTCTGTTTAAAAGTAAAAAAAATCGGGTTTTTCCAAAAACAAGAAAAAAAAGTCGCCGGAAAATTGTAAATTTGATTTTGACCTCGGAGACACCGCAAGCCTTCGACCTCCAAAATGACAATAGAAATAAGGGTAAAAACCCTCGACTCGGCGAACCACGTATTTAACGTGGAGGAGGAGGTTCGTTCATTTTAATATTCATTTTTACCTTTGCATATTTTTGACTTAATTTTCATAAAAAATAAAATTCTAGACTTTTAAATTTAATTCATTTTTATGCAGATTACCGTAAAGGGTTTCAAGGAAATAATAGCTCCAACCGTTTCCATCCCTGTTGACCAGCAAAGGCTTATTTTCCGTGGGAGGGTCCTCCAGGATGACAAGCCCCTTAAGGAATTCCGTAAGATCCCATATTCTTTTAGCCTTAAAAGTTAAAATATTGTTTCTTATTATTGTATCATGCTTTTGATTAGAACTTGATGGTAATACGGTACATTTGGTCCAAAAACCAAGTAATTCCACATCGAATGAAGTCCCACCACCCCCAAATCAGTCCCAGAGGAACCCGAATGCAATAATAATGGGCACTATAGGATTCCCCACCCTTGAATTTCAAGGTGAATTTTTTATTTGAATATAATTTTTACCATTGTTTTTAATCTACTACTTATTTTTTTTTGTCCAGGAGAGGCTAGGGATCCCAATGAGCCACAGAGTCAAAGGCCTGGACTCCGGCGTAATTCTGCTGCTGTTCGTCTTGGTATAGGTAATGGTATGTTAGATCGAGCTTCTTCCCTTCTCACCACATTGGAGGAGGATGTACCATCCCCTGAAGAACTCCCTCCAACTTCTGGAGCCGCGCTTGGAGGTCCTATTCAAGTGGTAGGTGTGCCAGTAGAGGGTCAGAGACTAATTGGAGCACAAGCTACACTCGAGATTGAAGGCGAAGGAGGAGGAGGAGGACTTGCTCCTTCAATGTCCACCTCTCCAATGGAGGTTGATCTTGATGACCAGAACTCTTTTTCACGGATGATATCACAAGTGGCAAATGCAGCCTCATCTGCTGCTCTAATGAATGCATGGCGTGCTCAGAGTGCAACTACCACTGCTGGGATTGGAGGAGACCCTACCTCCACTACTTCCTCATCCGGAGAGGGAGGACCAAGAGCAGGAGTAGCCCCTGTAATTGTTCCAGAGGACCCCAATTCAAGTGTCAGAGGGAGCCAGCAAGCGAGGAGGACAAGACCCTAGTAAGTATAATGTATTCTTTTCATTAACGAGCTGAAAAATTCGTATAAATAATAAAATAATCTGTCTTTTCAGTGAGCCAAGGCTGAGAGAGTTGGGGACTGCTCTACAAGATCTGCTCGCATTTCACGAGAGGCTCAATCCATACATGAAACATTTGCAAGGGATTCTTCGAGAGAACCGGAATTATGAGCAAGAGGTTTGTATAAATTATGATCCTAGTTTCTGCTAAATATTAAATAATTGTATTTTAAATTTCTGTGTGTATTTAATGATTTTAGGGTGAAACTCAGTCAGTTCAATACATTTTCAACACAATATCCGCAATTATGCATCTACTGGGGCATTCTTATCACGCGTTTTCGGATTTGGTGAGCTTTTTTTCAATTGTTTTTAAACGGGTTTTATAATTTAGATAAACTTTTTTGGAAAAGGTGACTGATTTCACTACAAACGCTGACAATCGACGCCTACGTGCCTCTACATCAATCCTTGTGGAACAAAGTACTGTTCTAAGGGCTACTATTCCGTTTCCTGTGATTGGACGAGGCCCAAATGGACCCAACACGACCACCACAACTGCAAATGTAAATTCAGCTCAAAGTACAACATCAAATCCTACTTTGAATACAGTTGTTCCACCCTCTACTAATACAATCAATGCATCACAACAAGGGAATGGTCAACAAGAGTCTTCAAATGAGGCTGGATTCTCAATAAACTTTGGAGGGAATGTCAATGACATTCGATCATTTTTTGGTGGATTTGGTGCTGGGGGAGGGGGTGATAGTGGACTTGCTGCTGCAATAATTGGCGTTGGAGGACCACAGGTTCAAGTACGGATGCCTCCTACCTCACAAAACCCTACAGATCAGAGTACAAGTAGTGCTGGAATAAATGCTCAAAACTCTGGAGGATTTGGACCTCCTCGGTCAAATAATAATGGAGGAGGAAATACAAGCCGGCTAGCTGCTCTAACTAGTTTTGACCCTCTTCTAGGATGTCATTCACATCATGGAGGTGGAGGTCGTGCCCGAGGAGTGACTAGACCAGTCAACTTTCGTGATTTCCTTAATCTGGAACGTGTGGAAAACGTTGATGGTGGGAGTGGGGATTTTTTTGAGAATCTCATTGATCTTCTCCGTTGTTCCTCTCTGATCGACTCTCTTCATCCAACCCTTAAGGATTACTTTGCAAACTATTTGCTTCGTGGGAGGTAAATTTTTAAAAAAATTAAATGACATAAGGTTTTCAATTTAAATTATCTTTTCACAGAGATATCAATAATATTTCACATATCAAAACTTGTGCACGTTCCCTCATAAAACCTCTCCTTCAATTCATCCTCTCTTTTACGGTAAATGAACTTAAAGAAATATTTGGAATCTTGGATTGATCTCAAATTAATATTATTATGTTATACAGAATTCCATCCAAGACAGAGATGCAACCGTAAACTACGAGGCCACGTTTTCAACTCTTCTTGTAAAGTTATTTTCTGATGTTATTCGCCTAACATTTGAATGTGGTGAGTACAAATGATTAATAAATTTTCAAACAAATTTTGATAAAATGTTAAGAAATGAGCAAAAAAACTGAATTAAATACTCCCCTGTTTCAGATGCTAATCGATCCTATCGCCTCTCCTTTATTCGTCTCGGCGAGGAATTCATTGCACGTCTATTTGGAATCTTTAAGTCGTGCTTTGAGAGAGTTCCAAACCTCCCCCAACTCTTTTCAAAGGCTTTAATCGTAAGTTTTATATTTTTATTTTTTAATGCAAGTATTGAAAAAAAAAATGCATACTCTTTTCTTAACACTAGGATAAACATTTTGGTGGAATGTCCATCCTCTTTCGTTCTTATGCGTGCAGCCAGCTTACAAGATATTTTCAAAATCTTCTCATCTCTTCAACTGAGTCTTCAAGTCCTCCTCAGGGTATTACATTTCAAGAGTCTCCTACACTTCCTCAAAGCTCACCACAGCTCCCAGCTTCAAGTCGCTCAACAGCTCCTCCTCAGCAGCCTAGTACTACTACTGGTATTGCAAGGGCCCCCTCAACAAACAGTATGGATTTAGATGTTGATGATGTTCTAGAGCATGTAGCTCCTCCTCCACCCCGAACAGATGGACCAAGTTCCTCTAATGCTATGCATAATATGCCTGATGTACTCATTAATTCCCTTCCAGAGGTGACTAGGATTAGATTTAATTTTTATAGATTAGACTAATTTTAATTTTATTTTATTTCTATTTAGGATTGGAGGGCAAGTATTAGGCACGATATGATACGCCAAATTGGACTACCTGATCAACCTCCCTTCTCTCCAGGATATAACAATCTATTCCCAAGAAATTAATTACCTACTACTGATGCTTCATTTAAACTACACAATTGAATTTATTTAACTAATATCAATACTACTACTACTACAAGTTAAAATCTCTCTTCCAAAATCAATTTTATTTCTGTAAAATCCTACCCTAAATGTGTTTTCTCGGACGCGATGATTCAATTTCCTATTTATTTATGGCAGGATGTTTAGAAATGAACCTACGAATACCTTTGTAATTAATTAATATTTAAATGTCGAATTGGGTAGATTAATTCTACTATACATGCAATACTTTTGTAATGTACTGATTATACTATTATAAATTGTCAAACCCTCATTCTCGCCTTTTCTACTGATATTGATCATAATAATATCTATTTTCAATTATATATCGTCTATCTACCCCAATCTATTAATTTATACAAAATTGCATACATCTACTTTCCTATATTAATTAAAATACTACATTTAATACTATTATACGTATATATCTATTGTAATGAGAGAGTATTCGATTTCGCAAATGAATTTGTGCATGTGCATGTTAATATCAATATTATACAGTTTATATATATAAACTTTATACTGGTTATATTGACATTTTAGTTAATGGTCCGTTAAATTTTGATAAATGAATTATATAATATTTTAGTCACTCATATTTTCTCTTGTTATCAATCATCTACTAATACCTACAATTTATATTCTGATTGTTGAATATGAGAAGTGCGATTAAATAAAAATAACAATTAATTCAAAGCAATACTTGCAAAGAACTATCATTTTTTACCATTATTTTATTAATTTTTTTACTTTTAAGTTTTATTAATAAACTTAGGACTATATATAATTATTAAATTAAAAATATGATATTATTGTATTTTAGGAAGAGCTTGAATTTGAGACACATTTTATATCTGTACATTTCAATAGAGAGGCCAATTCAAAACTGCCAACATTCAAAAACAAGTGTCACTTTCAAATGGCCAAATTAGTCTCTATTTAATTTTGACATTGCATTGCCAATTGGACAACTCCTTAAGAAAAGACCCACACCTCCCATTATTATTATAAAGAATTTTAAAAAGTCAAATTCCAGATTGACGTTAGTGGGATAAAAATTAAATTAAGGAGTTTTAAAGAACATTTTAAATATTTGAACCTGAGTCATATTATGGTATGTATTTACAAATATTGACAATAATTTATAATATTAATTACAATTGATACTAAAAGTACTATAAAATACTCTGAATAAAAACTTAATTGCACATTAAAATTATTGTTTGTTTAGCTTTCCGAGGCCTCAGGAGTCACAGGCCTCAGCTCATACATTAAATGATAATTGAATCTGGATTCCTGGGATTGAGCCTTAAATGATATATTATAACCTCCCTGACTTACACAAAAGGCTCCTACGGGCCTGAGTCAACGTCAACTTCTCAAACAGAAATTTGAACGGTTTTAAATCGCAATGGGAGATATACCAGTAATTAATTGTGGAGATTGCAACTTGTCTGGTATGTACTCGTTATTTTAAAGTCTAATAAATAATAAATGATTCATAATAATTTAATAAATATTCATTAATTATTTAAAAACCTTCCAGACCCAGAATGGGCCTCTCTAAACCGTGGCCTCCTCCTCTGCAAGGACTGTGCCTATATTCATCGGAGCCTTGGCCCTGAATTCTCACGTGTCAAACCCTGGAAGAGTTCTAGTACCTGGAATCCAGCCCTCAGAAAAGTATATAAACATTTTCCATCCAAAATTACTCGGGATTAATCCCTTTTTCAATTAGATGGTACTGGTCCTTGCTTCTGGCCCTGCAAATAATGTTTGGGAGCATACTCTGCTTGACCCCTCTACGAAAATTGATTACCAGACCAAAAAACCGGGTCCAAATGACTCACTCGAGTAATCCAGTTTATATTTATTGACCTGTAATATTGCACAGCTAATTGTACGCAATTTTAATAGGATCAAACGCAAATTTATCATCCTGAAGCACTTACAATTCACATTTGTGCTCAAGCAAAGGCCCGAAACTTTTGAGGAGAGGAATCGGGAACTTCATTCAACAGTAAGGACATCGGATATTGGTACCACACTTCGTCTAATTGCTTCTGGTGCGGATCCCAACTATTTTCACCCGGTATTTGAATTTACTAATCCTAAGATGAAAAAATAAATGGGGGTTTAATACATTGGGATCCTTTTGGTTTTTTTTATATAGGAAAAAGGGACGCGTCCAATGCATGTAGCGGCTAAAATGGGTCAAGCATCTCAAATTGAGCTTCTTTTTCAACATGGGGCGAGGTCAGATGCGGCAGACTACCTGGGACAGTCCCCTGTTGAGCATGCCATGTAAATTGAGCTATATTTGAATATGACAGAATCATAAATAATATTGAAATCAGGGCTGCAAGCCTCAAAGAACTGGCCACTAGAATTCTTGAGCTTCGATATCAACTCACTGACAAGATGGCCCATTTTGCATGCGGGGAAACCCCTGATCATTCAATCTCAAAGC